>JAHBCN010001129.1:0-33290 GCA_019359885.1 Listronotus oregonensis
GTAATTGTTAAATAATTAAAAACTTAAAAAAAAAGGAATTATTTAGTTTTTTGCGTACAACTCAAAAACTATCTAAGATATCGCGATAGTATCAGTGGGACTATTATATAGAATTAAAAAACCTAAAAAACGGTTTTTATACCTCATTTCCGAGCATTTCCCGCCGAGAAAATCCGGAAAAACTTCAAAAATTGACCTTTTTTCAAAAAATATATCTCCGTTCGGTTTAAAGATTAAGGAGTAATTTTTCGAAAAATGATAGCTAATGATTTGTTGTTTAACTACGCAGAAAATAGTTTCTGTCGAATTTATATTTTTCGATTTAGGGCTCATCAACAATTTAAGGGCTTTTTTTGAGAGGCTCACCGTTTTAAGGCGGATCAATATATTTTGATTCTGAAAAAGCATATGAAAGTAGAGATTGAAATCTTTCTCTTCATATGTTGAATTTTTCGCTCAGGGGGTGGGAAATTTGTGAAAAAATTCTCTGAAAGTCGTGCGAAACGCCAAAAACGACGAGCGAAGCAGAGTAGAGTAGCGGAAGTGGGGGAGCGACGCAACGAAGGAGAAATGCATATAAGTCCGGGTAAATTTGTAATTTACCATCTAATGAATATGGAAGGTCATGAATCAAGATAAAACCTTTTGTATTTTCTTAAGAAATAGATCAACTACAAACTGTCGGAAAGAAATAGTGGATCCTACGAAGAGGGTTTTTTAACCTTTTACCCACCAAGCATAAAATTATTCCATAAAAACGTTTATTTTATAGGTTTTTTGGGCCATGGAATTCAAACATAATATTAGAAATTATACTTAAGGGCTTAGATGGGTTAAATTCACCCTTTTTTACTCTCTGCACCCCTAAAACATATATTTCGCGAAAAAAAGTTTTTTTCCCATTTCTATTAGTAAATATGGGTTTTTTGGGCCACTGAATCCAAATTTAATATTAGAAATTATATTTGAGGGCTTGAAAGGGCTAAATTTATTTTTTTTACCCCACACAAAAAGTATATTTTGCTTAAAAAAAGTTTTCCTTATTTTTAATGGTACATATAGGTTTTTTGGCCACTGAATTCAAATATGATATTAGAAATTACATTTGAGGGCCTAAAAGGGCCGAATTTACTCTTTTTCTCGCCCACACACCCTTAAAACATATATTTCGCTAAAAAAAGTTTTTTTTCCACATTTGTAATGGTACATAATAAGTTCTTTGGGCCACTGAATTTAATATGATATTAGAAATTACATTTGAGGGCTAAGAAGGGCTAAATTCACCCTTTTTTTACTTCCTATATCCCTAAAATATACATGTCGCTAGGAAAAAGTTTTTTTTTCCATTAAACCTATATGTAATAATAAACATGGGGAAAAAACTTTTTAGCTAAATGTATGATTTAGGGATGCCCGTTTTAGCCCTTCTAAGCCTGCAAGTATAATTCCTAATGTCATATTCAAATTCAGTGGCCCAAAAAACCAACAAAAGAAACGTTTTTTTTTGGAATAGTTGTATGCTTGGAGGGTAAAAAGGTAAAAAATGGGTTAAAAAAACCTTTTCGTAGGATCCACTTTATCGTTCCGACAGTTTGTAGTTGATCTGTTTCTAAAGAAAATGCAAAAGGTTTCATCTCAAATTATGACCTTTTAAAATCATTTAATGGTAAATTACAAATTTACCCGGACTATTATGCATTTCTCCTCCGTTGCCTCGCTCCCACTATACCGCTACTCTACTCTGCTTCGATCGCCGTTTTTCGCGTTTTGCACGACTTTCAGAGACTTTTTCACCGTTTTTCCACCCCCTAAGCAAAAAAATTAAAATATTGAGAGAAAGATTTTGATCTCTACTTTCATATGCCGTTTTCAGAATTAAAATATATTGGTTCGCCTTAAAACGGTGAGCCTCGCAAAAAAGCCCTTAAATTTTTGATGAGCCCTAAATTGAAAACTATAAATCCGACAGAAACCATTCTCTGCGTGGTTAAACTACATATTATTTCCTATTATTTCCCGAAAAATTATTTCTTACTCTTTATAACGAACGGAGATATGATTTTTTGAAAATAGGTCCATTTTTGGAGTTTTTTCGGATATTCTCGGCCGAAGAAAGTTTTATAAAAACCATTTTGTAGGTTTTTTAATTCTATAAAGTAGTTTCATTGACATTATCGCGATATCTCTAACAGTTTTTGAGTTATATGCGAAAAACTAAAAAATTACCTTTTTTACAGTTTTTATTGTTTAAACAATTACTGTAAACAAATTCGCTGGGGTCAAAACCGGGGTTTGCATCCATTTATCATATTTTAACAGATGGCACAGGTTGTTTCCGGCTAAATCTAAGTGTGCGAAAAAATCTCTATTGGTTGGCCTATACGTTGTTAATGAGGAATGTAGATAAGTACACGTATTGAAAATAAAAAAATGTTACAGACTAAGTATAGCCGTGTATATTACAAATTAATTATCATAGCAGAGCGGCCGAAAGGGCTAACAGCTTTTATTAATTCTACCTAAGAACAAGGGTACATCAATGAAATATCAATCTGTTTTTTTTTAATTTTTAAAATTTAAAGAAGCTTATTAGCACATGGAAATATAGGTAAGTTAATTTTATAGATGCACCTACTCGTACTTGTCAAAGAAGAGGTCTAAAGAAAGAGCTCTTACACATGCAAAACAAATTACATTAAAAATTAATTAAGAAAAGCATCTCGGTCTTCAAATTTTAACAAAAGGTACATTTTTACTAAAAAAAATAACATTTAAGAGTAGATAAAAAGTTCTTAATGGTAAATGAAACCTTATGCGAAGTTGCAAAAAAATATTTATACAATTAATTAAATCAAGAAAAGAAAAAGGAAATTTAATATGTATGTAGATATCTATCTTGAAACTTTGTTTTTTTAACATTGGTAAATGGATTTTAAGACGCAAGCGCTCTGCTATGATAATTAATTTGTAATATTGTAATATACACGGTAATATTTAGTGTTTAACCCCACTAGGGATGTAATTCCAAATATGTTAAAACAGATCATTCTTAATTATTATCAATAACCTTTTTTTTTCATAATTCTAAGTCCAAAAATAACAAAGTTCTATACAAACTTTCAGCCACCATCCTACCTCTTTAGGGGGAAGAAGTATCCTAAAATTCTGTCTTAGCTGACGTTTCCTACTTATAATCTACCCTTGTACTTAATTTCATCTCTATAGGTCAAGTAGTTAAAGATGAAATTTGGCACAAGGATAGATTATGAGTAGGAGACGTCAGCTAAGACAGAATTTTAGGAAACTCCCCCCGTAAAGGAGTGGGATCGGGGCTAAAACTTTGTATCGAACTTCGTTATTTCTGAACTTGAAAGTATAAAAATGTAGGCTATTGATTACAATTAAGAATGATCTGTTTTAACATTTTTGGCATAACATTCCTTGTGGGGTTGAAATTAGCAAGAAAGTTTGTATAAAAAAATCGTCATTTTTAAAGTTTTAAATATGGGAGTTGGTAATTAGGCTTTTGATTGCCTGGTTTCAGAAAAATCTCCGCTAAAGGTATAGGTTGGGGGATATGGAACTTTTCTTATTTTTGGATTTAGAAGTAGGAAAATTGTATGAAGATTATTAATTACCATTTTAAATGATCTATTTTAAAATTTTTGGAAATACAATCCTTGGAGGGGAAGGGGCATAAAAATAAGGTTAGAAGTTTGTATGAAAAATTCGTAATTTAGGAAATCGTTAAGATGGGAGTTGGTAATTAGGCTTCTGAGTGCCCTGAAAATTAGAAATTGGTAGTATTTTTCGAACTTCATTCTCTATTTCCCTATACCCTGGCAATGGAGAAATTATTGTTATTTCCAGGAAATGCATCAAATAAAGTTCCCAGCTTCGACTCCTGCTTTCATTTTAGATTCACATGTGTGCATTTTATCTTAGGTAATTGATTATTCTAATTACATTTTTTTAATGAATTTAATACAGGGTGGCCGGCCATATTTTGACCCATTTTAATCGAGAATAACTTTGGAACAAATAGGTATCAAGATGCGGTTTTTGCATATGCACTTATATTTCTTTAAAGTTTATTCTCGTACCTTCACGATTTTATTGTGACACCATTAGCTCAAAAACAAAATGGCCGATTTTCCATTATAGGACAACTATGTTATTTTAAATGGAACACCCTGTATAGTTTCTATATTTTCAAAATTTAATCTTTCCCCTTTAAAAAATGTAACACAAGCTATGGTTATCTCAAAAAACAACGTATTTATTGACCTTCGAAAAATTGACTGCATGTCGACAACAATATTATTTAACAATTAAAATTTGCTTCATATGTTACAAAAAAAAGGATCGCCAAAGGTTTAGGTTATTCACAAAATAATAGTTACAATAAGGTTACATTACTTTTTAAAAACTACTGTAAATGTTGAAAATGCCTTCCGCCGACTTCGACGCACTTATTTAAATTCGAAAAAAAATTATTAAAACTATTGACTAAAAAATTTTTCAGGAATATTTTCTATTATGTTTCGGATATTAATTTTTAATTGCTCTAAATTTACATATCCCCAAAGAAAAAATTTGGAACAGTCAAATCTGGTGAACGAGGTGGCCAGGAAATAGGGCCTCCTCTTCCAATCCACCGTTTCAAAAACGTTGGTCATTGAATCCTTGGTAATGTTAGCATAATGTGGTGTAGCCCCATCTTGTTGAAAATAGACGAAATTCAATAGATTTTCTTCGCAATTGGGGATAAAAATATTTCCAGCATATCAACGTAAGTCCAAGAGGTTACAGTTGGTTCATGAAAAAAAATGGCCCCTAAATTTTTGCTTTGACATACACACCAGACTGTGACTTTTGGCGAATCTCTAACGTGTTCGTTATATTGTCGAGGATTTTCGTTGCCCAAACCTGCAGTTATGCTTATTTACTTTTCCATTGAGGTAAATTGGTTCGTCTGACATTATTAGTCTATCCAAAAAATGTATATTGTTCCTTACTAAATTTTGAATTCTCTGGCAAATTCCACCCTTTGTGGAAAATCAGTTTCTTTTTATTTCTTGTAACATTTGAATTTTGTATGGCTTTAATTTAGTTCTTTTTTCATTTTCTTGTACTGTAGTTTTAGGAATATGGACTGAACTTGAGATTTTTTTTGTTGACAATGTTGGATCTTCCTGAGTTATCTCCAGAATTTGTAACGTTTTATTTAGCAAATTCATTGTTTACTAATTTCTTTTTTCGGGCTAAAGATCCTGTACTCCAGAATTTTCTGTACCAGATTTTAATTGAATTTTTTGTGGGTGGAGCTTTAATAAACATGTTTCTAAATCTTCGCTGGGTTTCTTTACTGATTTGGTTTCGGCAAACATAATAAAACATTTTCCTTTTTCGCTTAACGAGAACATTTTGCGCTTCCTAATTAAAATAACTTGTCAAAAATGACCAACAATGGCTGACAATGAGGCTTGTTGCTGTTATGGAAACGAGATAACTTTGTTTCCACAGGCGACTTTTCAAAAAATCCTTTTAAAATAATATTCCTATTCGACATACAGTCAATTTTTGGAGGTCAATAAATGCGTTATTTTTTAAGATAACCATAGCTTGTGTTACATTTTTTTAAAGGGGAAAGATTAAATTTTAAAAATATTGAAACATATACAGGGTGTTCCATTTAAAATAACAAAGTTGTCCTATATCGGATCGCCATTTTGTTTTTGAGCTAATGGAATGTCACATAAAAATGGTAAAGATACGAGAATAAACTTTAAAGAAATATAAGTATATTTGCGAAAACCGCATCTTGATATCTTTATTTGTTCAAAAGTTATTCGCGATCAAAATGGGTTAAAATATGGACGGCCACCCTGTATTTAAATATATAAATAAACAGCCACGTTAAGTGCTTTGTAAATCATCTAGGGCATCTTTGAAACTTCTGTGAAAATCTTAATATAAATATTTTCCCGCTACAACATTTTAATATGTGCTTATAAATAATTGCATGTTGGTAAAACCACAACAAAGGGAAAATCCTTCTAGGACTTTGAACTTGCAAAACACTTTTGTGTACAAAACAGCATTAAGAGTTTCTCATATACGCCAAGATTCTACACCAAAGCGCTATAACAAGTTCTAGAACATTTCTCCCGCATATTAATAAATTAAATATAAACCAGAAATTATAAATTATAAAGTTTTATGTACTTTGCAACCGAGAGAACTTAGGCATTTGTTTATCACAATGCATGTTGCATATACAGTGGTCAAAAAAAGTTAGAAACAAATGGGGATTTTTTTGTTTTTAAGATATTTAAATATAGTTTTTCGGTAATTCATTGTGTATATTAAATAACCAGAAAATAAGACATTTCAAGACATGCCACACATGCCACACACATGTTATTTTGAGGGGCAAATTTGAAAAATTTGATGCCAAAAGTTTAGGTAAGGAGTTAGGTTACTTAGAAAAAAGTTATAAGACAAAACCGTTAAATAAATGACATTTCCTAATTATTCCACAATATATGCACCTTTACCAAAAATTTATAAAAAGCTTTTTCGTAGGGAATGAAATTTTCTATTAAAACTTTCCCTTTAAATTAAAAAAAATATATTGCAAAATAAATACAAAACACAATTTAAGAAAACTATATGAAAACCTCAATAAAGCTAAAGACTTGCTTCAGAGAAAAAAGCTTTCAACGATAAACGTTTAAATAGGCTCTGGCTAAAAGTATTTTTAATAAAATCTGACCCAGGCATGATTTTTTTTTAATTTTACAATTTTTGATGAGTTTTTGTGATTTTTTTATTTTCTTTTTAATTAAAACCAAAAATATTTTTATTCAATTTTTTTTATAACGTCATTTAATGAATAAAACCTAGTTTAGTAATGTACCGTAAAAAAATTTAGTTGTTTTGTAAAATTTATTAACCGTTTTATCGTAAATAATTGTTGTAGTTTATATAACAATAAAAAAATAATGTTATATTAAATAAAAATCCAATTTAAGTTTATAAATATTACTTTAAAAACTATTGTACCGCCATTGCAATGTTTATTTCATGGACTATATCTTTATTTGTGTTTTGGTTATATATTTTAAGATCGCTCTCATTTTCGTAATTCACTTTTGCGCACTTTTTGCAAAAAGTTAAGCATTTATTTCTTGCACCCATAGTTTACTTGACAGTCTTTTAAACACTTACGAGCTATTCGGCTAGCTGGTAAAAATAAGCCTTACGCCATTTTTTTCATAGGCTTTCAACTCCATTTAACTGGATTTGTGCAACCTGTCCCCAAAAAAGGATCCAAAACTCTCCCTTCTAACTATAGACCTATATCTTTTCTTTCTGTTGTTTGCAACTAATGGAAAAATTTATCGATTCCCAAATCTTAAAGTATCTGGAAAAACACAAGATCTTACATGATAGACAGTATGGATTCCGTTACAGAAGATCCACAGCTGATCTTCTTTCCTCTGTCTCACACAACTGGAACAAGTCCCTTGAGTTTCTTGGTGAATCCCAGATCGTTGCTCTTGACATATCCAAACCTTTCGATCAGGTCTGGCATGACGGGCTTCTTAACAAACTTCCTTCTTACGGTCTTCCATCTAAGCTTTGCTCTTGGCTCTCCAGTTTCCTTTTTAATCGACGTATATCAGTTACTGTAGATGGTCATTCTTCCAGCTTCTACCAATTAATGCTGGGGTGTCTCAGGGCTCAGTGCTGGCACCCACGCTGTTTCTTCTACACATTAACGATCTTCTCTCTTTCACGAATAATCCCATTCATAGTTTTGCTGTCGATAGTACCCTCCACTCTAGTATTCAATTTCTTAAGCCATCATGTAATTCTGATTTTGAAAACAAGCGCAGGTCAATGCAGATATCTCTTTCACAAAACCTTAAACTTATCTTGGATTGGGTCGCAAAAATCTTGTTCAGTTTAATGCCTCGAAAACACAGTAATGTTCGCTGTCGCGGAAAAAGTCTGCCAATGCTCATCCGTTACTTATGAGCGGCCAAGTTCTGCAAAACATGGAATCGTTTAATCTTGTCGGCGTTACTTTTGAGAATAACCTTGACTGGCACAAGCACATTACATCCATAGCCTCGGCAGCTTAAAAAAGCTTGGATTCCTTATTCGAGTCAGAAAGTACTTTTCTTCTTTCAATCTGTATACTCTGTATGTATTCCAAATCAGACCCTCTTTAGAATATTGTTCTCATGTCTGGGGAATGGCGTCCCCTACAACACTTAGCATTCTGGACTCCATTCAAAGAAGGGCCGTTCGTCTTATCAATGATCCCACGCTTACAGATAGGCTTCCTCTTTTTGCCCACCGTCGAGCTGTAGGGGATCTGTCGCTCTGCTATAGGTATTTTCCCCGTTTCTGCTCAGAGGAGTTGGCCAGTTTAATTCCTTCTTTGGAAGCTCCCAGCAGAGCAACACGTAGTGCAACTTTTATGCATCCTTTTACAGTTCAGTTAGAGAAGCCCTACCGCTTTCTTTGTTCCTTCATCCCTAGAGTGTCAAGACTATGGAACCTGCTGCCCGCAGAAGTTTTTCCTTTTCCTCCCAATCTCCAAATATTTAAGTCCCGTGTGAACAAACTCCCTCTCACCACACTGAAGACACCCACGGTACGTTAGTACTTAGGCATCAGCCTTCGTGGACTGTCCCAAGATAAAAAAATAATAGAGTTACTCCTTCCCATTTTGTTACCTAAAAAGAATAATTAATAAATTTTATTTATATACTTAATAACTTTTTAAAACATTTCTTTTTATACTATTTATTTTTTTAAAGTTTATAAAATTACATAATCTACGTATAAGAAAAATCAGCAAAAACTAATTTAAGTTTTAAAGTTTAGGAAAACAAATTTCTGTCAAATTTTATTTAAAAATATTTTAGCTGGGTTTATTTTAAAGGCTTTAATGTCAGGATTTTTTTCGTGGGAAAATATCTATACTTATCTTGCCTCCTGGACAAAAATTAACTTAAAAAATACGATTTTTCTTTTTGTTTAATTTCTATAGCAATATTTTTTAACTTTAAAAGGTGTCGTTTCAACAGAAAATTTTATTATATATAAAAAGCTCTTAACCTATTTTTTCTTAAATTGCATGGATTTCGCGATATTTTTAAATTTTTAAAATGATAACAAATTTACCCCATTATCAGGCCTAAATTTATTAGCACTTTGCCATTCTTTTTTATATTTAGGCACTCAAAAACCATAATTAATTATAAAACTGCTGTAAGAATTTTGTTCCCTAAAACCCGTTTATTTTCTTATAGTTAATAGCCTAAACGTTTCCCTCTAAGTCTTTAAGTGTCATGTAAATAAACTGCCCCTTATTTTACACACAATACATGGACGGTCCCGTAATAAAAAAGTACCATTTACAAAAATGCGAACTGCTTTATAATAGACAGATTTCTTTTAATTATAATTTATTTCGTGGCATCAAACTGGGCTGCGTTTAAAAACGTTGTAGGTTTAGGTCTAGGTTTAGGTTTTGGTTGGACTTTTTACGCTCTCCACCGCGACCGCTCGGTCTATTGTGGCTCACACCTTTTTATATTTCTTCCAATGGGATCAGACTTCTAATGAATCCGATATCAGATTAGGAGAGAGTTCTTATATCTCCTCATACTCGTGTCGCTATCGGACACGAGCACAATGTGTGTTCTGGTGTCCCTGTCTCCTGGAAAGTATGACGAGCAGACGATTAGATCCGTCATGCCCTCTTTTCCCGGTATAGTAACGTGGATAGCTACCAGGTCCCTGTTACAGGAACCAGAGGTTCCTTCTAAGGCCGTATCTCCGGACTTTCCCTATAAAAACAGCTCTATCTGCTTACTGTTTAAAGTCAGGCAACCCTTTTCCCTATAAAAGCGGTTTTGTCCGCCTTCTGTTTGGATTCAGGGATCCCTTTCTATGCACCTGTTTATTCGGAATGGATTAGCCCTTCTCCGTAAAACAGGCGCCTGTGACTTCAGGAGCACTTTTCAAAACGGATTTACCCGTTTCGGTCGGCGCACCTTTGTCTGCTTGTAACTTTAAGTGGAAACGGATTTATCCGGTTCTGTCCGCTTTCTGTTTGGAGCTAGGGAAGTAATAGTCCACCACGGCAGAGCCCCGCATTACCACAGTAAGGCTAGATACTCTGAGAGGTCGCCCTGTATCTCAGAGGCACGTTGGAGACACGTGTTTAAGGCACACGATGTCATTTACTCATCATACGGAATGCTAACACCTTAAGTTAAGCCTTGTATTTGTCTTAGCTTCGGATCCTGTTCCATACGCTAGCAACAGGAGTTGCCGATAACCAGTAACTCTAGCGCATGTGTCAAAAGATCCTACTGGGCCCAACCACGACAACGACCGGCGAACACAGCTGTGGGCACTTTGTACCTTGTTTTGTTTTTTGCCCCAGACTTACTAGGCTTGTATATTAAGGCGTATAATAAAAAAGTAAGCTAAAAGCCAATAATTACCATCAATTCATATTTATTAATTTATTATTTTAGATGTTTTGTGGATATATTTAATTTTATCCATAACTTGTGTTATTATTTAAATCTATAGTCATTATTTCTTTTCTGTCTAAAGTAAGTGTAATAAAATTAAAGTAAAATTTTTTTTTATGGATTGCAATTCCTTAGTCCTTCACAAATAACTTTCCAAAATATTATACGAAAATTTGAAACCGAAAACGAGATGGATAGAAATGGAGATTAACTGGCTGACAGTTAATCTCCAAATCTACTCCCTTGATTTAAATAAATCTTAAAGCATTTTGTTTTTCTAGACTTCCTCTACAAAAATCGACCACAATTTAATAAAAAACTTTAAAAAATTAGCAACCATAAATATCGGAAAAATAGATCGATTTTAAAACTTTTTTTAACTTCCGCCATTTTTTTCTTTTATAATTTTTTAAATTTTCTTGTCGATTCTTGTGTAAAACGTCTTCTTTTTCAAAACCCATTTTAATTTTTTTGTTTCAAACTTTGCGTTCCCGAGATTAACTGTCCGCCATGGAGCAGGGTTTTTTGAGGGGTCGATTTTGGCGTCCTCTGTAAGGTGCGCATGGTTTGTAAAATTTAAAAAAATATATTTTTTGTATTCCACAAGAGTTGTTTAATACTATAGAAAAAGTTTGATTGCCCTATCTAATAAATATAGTGTAGAAACAAAAATAAAAATCGTTTTTTTGAGCTTCTAATAAGAAATAGTACCTTAAGTCTATCCATCTTGTTGGGTTAAAAGTTATTAGCATAAGAGTTCGTTTATACATGAATAAAACTTTAATTTAGTTTTAAAATCGGTTATAGTATTGACTTAACTCCATCAATTAGAGCTTTTGATTTCATAAAATTAGTGTTAAAGTAAATTCAACCTGTCAACGCGACTGTCAAAACCTTACCAAAAGTTGACCAATTACTTTAGTATCGAACAGTATGAATCGGTTTTCTATTCCATAAATAATATAAATCTTTTTAGTGTAATTTTTCGAACGCAGCCCTGCGCTAGAACGAAATATAAAACACCTGCCTCGTTTGCCAATTAACGCCAAACAAGTTAATTAACTTGTGAGTAACTCTCTAGTGATACTTATTATGCTTTTAATTATTTACCAAGTGTGTATGTTTACCCTTAGAAACTGTATTAAGGCGGTATAAGATACTCGTACGTTCAGTAATTGGGTGTTGCGTATAATTACATATTAAAGTGGGTGTCGTATCCACTTATAGTGTGCTAAGAAATATTAGTTTTGGTGAAGGATTTACGTAAGGTGTAAATATGTTTCCTATTGTTGTTGCAAATTAATTTTTAAAAAAGATTTTAAATAAAACAGTTATCCACTTAATTACTGAAGTACTTAAAACAAAGTTTAGTTAAAAGCAGGCAAAAAAAAAAAACGTTTACTTAAAAGCGTATCGTACCTGACCTCGTTATGTGAAAAGCAACATTTTGAGATTCGCCAAGGAACTCAAATTAATGTGTTAATATTTTCTCTGTTATTGTGGCATACTCATTTAATAAAAGATATTGTTGCTAAAAACAGTTGTTATCTCGATTTTATAAATCGTTGCTTCGCTAAATTTAAACATTAAATGTATGACAATATCAAAATTGACCTATTACAGAATTATTTTTGCCATATTTCGGCTTTTTACAAAAAATTCAACGCATAAGTAACAAATTTGATATTAGTACTGTGTTTATAACACAAAACACTATTAGATCTCAAATAACAAAAAAAAAACAATTAATTATTAACTGAAATACAAAACTTGTATGTTACAAAATCCCTTGAAAATGTAATAAATTTTTTATAGATAAAACTGTCCATTAACCCAACGCGTAAAAGTACATGAGACATATACAAAAAAATTCCAACAATCAAAAATATGTTAACACGCAATTAATAATACCCAAGAAAACTAAAACTAATTTATTAAAGAAAACAGGTAATTTAATAAAAACTACATTGCCTCTGCTGAATTTCGGTAAGCTTTAAAATTATATCATTTACCTTCACTTTTATTTTGTAGGTAATGAATACAAGGTATTTTTTGAAAACGTGTGCCGTATACAATATTGAAAAAGAAAAACTTTTTCACTTCTTATCATATGTCATAAATTTTAAATTTGATTGGCATCCTGTTAGGATCGTTTGGGATGCCTATGAAATATCAAAATATTTCATAGGTGACTAGTTCTTAAATCATACCTAATTTTGATGTTCTTATTTCATAGTTAAAAATGGGAGTTAACCAAATACCTTAATTGTCATTCCCTTATCGTGTCAAACCCAATATTACAATTACAATTATCAATTTATTTGGTTTTATTATAATTATTATATTAATCTTGTTAATAACTTTAAAAATACTTTATTTTACACCAAGTATTCTTTTAATTATGCACAAAAACGTGGATATACGTAATATTTTTGATTTTTTGGGTTTTTGGGGGGTTTCGTTATACCCCGGGACCTGGACCGAAGAGGTCCCATTTTTCCAAAAAGTAGAATGGCGAGTATTCAAAGGAAACAAACTGAAACATGAATCCACCACAAAACAATGTGAATAAAATATGGTTTATATTTAAGCAAAATTGTATTTAATACTTCGTAAGCAAAACAGAAGAAAAATTTTGCAGTAATGTATACCTTAATCAGAGCTGTAGTACTGAATACTTTAAACACTTTAAACAAGTACTTAAGTACCAAAATTACTTTAAGTACTAAATTTTGAGTACCTGAAAAAATGTCTGAACTTGTACTTACATTTTTAGGTATTTGTCGTTGTACTTGTACTTAAACAAAGAAAAATTGATTTAAGTACTTTTATACTTAAATAGTAAAAAAAAGGCAACTAAGTACTTAATAATTTTTTAAGTTCTTCGAAAGTACTTAAGTACTTTTAAAGTACTTAAGGGGGGGTAAATGCCTGTAGAATTTAAATTTATTTTTATAAAATATTAGTATAATCCTTAAGAATACGTCACCAAAATTTCAGACCATAATTTTAAGTATTTCTTATATTATAGGGGGCAAACCGTGACGTATATGTATATAGACGTGTATGAATTCAAACTTTAAACTCGTTTTTCTCAAAACCATATTTTTTAAATTGGCATACACGATAATTTAAAAAGTTATTGATTGATCTCTGTGAAATTTTTTACACATCTTTTTAATGATATTGTTTTCTGTATGAACCTACAAATTTCCAAGAGTTCTTTAAAAAAATAATTTTATCGAAGCAAAAACAATGGAAAAATCTGGCCAAAAATTAATTAAATTTTTTCCAGTATTTTGTGCCGCGAATTTTTTTAAATATTTTTTTAGGTTCCTCTAAAAATTATGACATTAATAAACACACAGAATTTTGGCTTTTGTTTTCAAATCACTAGATCCGATGCAACAATGTTCGCCGATTGAGAAGTCTCGCTGCGACCTTCCTGAAAAAATTTAGTGTACATCCGCCACTTAAAATAATTAAAAAAATGAATATATTATTTTAATTTTTAAATAAACCAAATGCCAAATTGTTAAAAATATCTAATGACTCTTTCATTTAAAAAACAAATCATAAAAATCAAGCAAAATTTAAGTGTTTACAGGTATCGCCCCCCTCAAGTAAATGGCATTTACTTAGATTGAAGATTTGCATAGATAGTGGTAATCTGTTTTTTTTTAATTTTGTTAATTTTAATATAAAAATATTGTTTTTAACTATCTTCTATTTCACTTTTTATTTTTTCGTAAAATATGATCTGTTTATTAATATCTACTTTAGTACGAATATTACTAATTTCGGTTAGCAACGATATTTCAATTTAAATTAAGCCGGCCTGGGTCTTTAAGCTTCATACCAGCATAGGTACTCCATTATTTTTATATATTTAGGTAAACATGAATGTATTTAAGTGTTTTGTAAGTACTTATCTAAACCTAAATGTACTTAGGTACATGTGTATGTACTTAAGTATACAATGTATTTCTGTCCTATAGTGTACAGAAGTTTATTTCAGAAGTTTAGGTACTCTTTAAAGTACTTAAGTACGTTTTAATGTACTTAATGTCTATGAACTTTATTTTTACGGTTTAATTACTAGGTATATAAATATCAAATAGATGTAATTGTACTTGTACTTGTACTTACTCGCAATTTTTGAAAGTACTTGTACTGTGGACTTAAGTACATTTTTTTGTATTTATAGCAGCTCGGAACTTAATATTCAGTTAGAAAATGTTCTCAAAAAACTTTAATTTTAATCATTGATAACGTCAATTTACAAATTTGGGCCATACTGTATCATTATTTCTTTTATTGCACTGAATGCAATTTATTACATTCACAAGGGATTTTATAAATAGGTAACATTTTTTTGTATTTTTGTTTATAACATAGGGTTTTGTTTTTGATACTTACAATAAAAACTAAAGAATCGCCAAAACTTATTTAAAGGGAAATTTAATTTTAAGTATTGTTCAATTTACGTGTTTCAACTTTTTTTATATGTTAAAAACGGTGACCAAGTTGTTACAAAAACGTTGCTTAGTTTTTTAAATTTTAAAAAGTTTTTGAGTAATGCTTTTGGTGATCTGCAAGTTCGTAACGGTCAATGGACTATGTTTACATATATCTATACCCTGTGACCTGGACCAAACCGGCCCACAATGGCACGATACGACTTAGACTGTTTAGAAAATGGCTACAGAACGCTCAGTTTCACCAAATTTCATTTTTTTTTATGAAAAGCTCATGAAATTTGAAAAAGATTGTCGGAGCCTTTTTTTTAGAATTTCTTTTTAATTCTGCTCCAGTTTGAAAAAGTGGCAACTGAAATTTTGAGTCTTTGGGTAAAACCTCTTTTTACTTGATATTTTGGCCTGAATATTGCTACTAGGTTTTCTCAAAAAAAGGACTTCGACAATCTTTTTCAAATTTCATGATATTTTCATTAAAACAAAAAACTGAAATTCGGTGAAGCTGAGCGTTTTGTAGCCATTTTTGTAACAGTCTACCTCGTATCATGCCTTTGCGCGGCCCCTTGTTGCATGTTTGGCGATCAGCTTAAAAAAAAATTGACACTATATTTTTTTAAAGTTTCCGTTTGTAAAACATGCATTTTTCTAGGTTAATTTAAACGGACGTATTTACCCTAAATACAAAAAGCAATTTAATTACCATCAGATTTTTTTCTTAGCGTAGTCTACTTTGTAGTATCATAGTGTGCTACAATGAAATTTAAAACATCTGTCTCCTTTGCCAATTAACGCCAAACAAGTTAATTACCTTGTGGGTAAAACTCTCTTGCAGTACTTATTTTGCTTTTAATTATTTACTGACTGTGTATGTTTACCCTTAGAAACTGTATTAAGGTGTAATAAGAAATTCGCACATTAATTGGGTTCTGATAATTATTAAACATTAAAGTGGGTGTCGTATCCACTTATAATGTGTTAAGGAATATTAGTTTTGGTTTAAGATTTACTTAAGGTATAAATAGCTTCTTTTATGTTGTGGTAAGTTTATTTAATAAAATATATTTTGGCTAATAATCGCTTTTCACTTAATTTTGCAAATAGTTGCTTCCATAAATTAATCAACGAGGCTGTCATTATAACACATTAAGCATGCTTATTTGAGTGTCATTATCTTATTTATAATGAAAGTGCCATTATATATCCATATTTACACGCAAATTTTAAAGTGAATATGAAATAAAACAAAAATTTGGTCTCTTCTTTCTTGTAATATATTATATTTTTACTTTAAAAAATTCACCTGTTGACACTTAAAATGAAAATAACGGAACGAACTATACAGATGCTAAAATTTAAAGAACTAACAGAAACTAAATATTCCATGAGTATTAAATATGTATTTGGCAGTAGACATACCCATTTACTGATCTGAATAACGCCATTTTTCACAATCTCAAAACTTTAGGAGATGATTTTTCATATAAAGAGTGAAATATTCGGATCAATTATCAGCTTTTTTTTTCTATACAATGTCCACTTAATTTTAAGGTGCAAACTAGCTGCTTGGACCGAACAGTCAAAACACTGCCGTTGGTCAAAAACCACGAAAAATAACTAAAATAACCGTATTTTCAGCACCGCGCCATTATTTATAGCCCAGTTGGTGGAGGACACAGGAATAAGTAATGAGCGAACTGGCTGATTTTTTTTATAATTATTTTAGAGTATATTGGTTGATATGAGAAAAAGTTCATAGGTCAATCGATTTCCTAGTCAAAAAAATTTTCGAAATTTTTTTTTTCAAAATCGCAGAAAATTTTGGGATAGGATAAATATAATGGAAAATAAAAAATACCATTTTGTAGAAAAAGTTCTTTTCTACCAAAAAGGCATTTTGTACTTTTTTTGTCAGAGTCATAGTTTGTCCGCAAAAAATTAATTTAATAACTTATGCATACTACGCACGGGACGCCCGATCAGCCGCGTGCGGAGCTATTTTTTAGAGTAGCGCGTATTACATTATAATCTGACACGTACGTACGAGATGTTGAATTGGAATTTGAAATACACTATTTTGAAGTTGAAACTCTTAGCTTTCTAATGGTACGATTTCTTTTCTGTTTTTAATAAAATATTGTATAGAAAAAAGCGCATATATATATATATATATATATATATATATATATATATATATATATATATATATATATATATATATATATATATATATATATATATATATATATATATATATATATATTTATATATATATATATATATATATATATATATATATATATATATATATATATATATATATATATATATATATATATACAGTGTGTCCCAAATTGGTGGGGAATGTATGGGGATCTTGGAAACCACGATATGAAGAATCGGTTGAATGGGAAAATTTTAGACAATTATGTTAGTAAGCTAATCCCGTTTACTAATGGTTTTATCTACTCAGGTTTGAGAAATTTTGAAAACCTGAAACATGCATTTTCGAAAATCGGCCATATTTTTTATACGTTAAAATTTTTCAAATCTGTAAACTTCTTCAAAGCAACTTTTTGTAGAATATGACCAAGTAGTCAATTTTTATTTTCTTCGTTTCGGGTTTTTAGAATCATCATCTACTTTACTTTTTCATATGGGCGCCATATTGGATTTTTACGCAGTCAAATAGTGCTTTTTATTCTGATTTCAACAATGTATAACATGTTATACTTTAGGAGTTTATAATCTCATTTATTTCAAAAAACAAATATTTTCTCAGTTGGTCTTGATTACGGCGAATGTCATCTAGCGTCATTGGCAGCAGAAGAAATGTTAATATAGCTGCGCAAACGTTTTTCGACAATTTTCCTGAAAGGCAGCATCCTAAACTAACATATTTTCGAAAATTGGTTACAAATTTGCTCGAATTCGAAAGTTTTAAAAAACCACGACCTAAGAAGAAAATCGACAACGAGATGCTGCAGTTAACCAACATTTTAAAGAAAATCCAACATCTTCAGCCAGGGATGTTGATAGAGAATTTCACATACCTAAGTCAACCATTCATAGGAAAGTTAGGACCATTTAAAAAAAATATCGTTAATATGTTGAGAGAAATGGACAACATTTTGAATTTTATGTCGTTATTTTACATCTTTATTTTAGTGGGATTCTTAGTTTAGCCACTTTTCATTGTGTTTGTTTTCACTTGTTTCAATTACCTTGTTACGTGTAGTTTTGTGTTGTGACACGGTGTTAACGTTATAGCTATGTTCGCGAAACCCATTTCTGTAAAATGTCTGTTTAGCTTATCTATTTTGCCAATTACTAATATTTTATTGTTTACAAAAAAAATGACGTTCGCCGGAATCAAGACCAACTGAGAAAATATTTGTTTTTTTAAATAAATAAGGTTAAAAACTCTTAAATTATAACATGGTATACATTGTTGAAATCAGAATAAAAAGCACTATTTGGCTGCACAAAAATCCAATATGGCGTTGATATGAAAAAATAAAGTTGATGATGATTCTAAAAACCCGAAACGTAGAAAATAAAAATTGATTACTAGGTCATATTCCACAAAAAAAGTTGCTTTGAAGAAGTTTTTACAGATTTATAAAATTTTCACTTATAAAAAAAATATGGCCGATTTTCAAAATGCATGTTTCAGGTTTTCAAAATTTCAAAAACCTGAATAGATAAAACCATGTGAAAGGGGTTGGGGTTACTTACATAATTGTCCAAAACTTTCCCATTTAACCGATGTTGTATCTATCGTGGTTTCCAAAAATCCCCATATATTCCCCACCAATTTTGGACACACTGTATATTATATATATTTATATATATATATATATATATATATATATATATATATATATATATATATATATATATATATATATATATATATATATATATATATATATATATATATATAAATATATCCGCTCTTGTAGTGATTTTGAAATTTTGAATAAAGATTATAGCGATATAAATATATTGGTCTGTAAAAATTAAGAAAAATCCACTTATTCGGGTATTTTTTTTAAATGAAGGTAAACTATCTACTTTGGGAATTTAAGCATAAATTATTCAGTATGGAATTTTTTTTAATTATAAATTTAATTTTTTGTATAACAAGAAACTTACACTTTTTTAGGTTCAATTTTTTTTCTTTTAGCATAGTTGAAGATAAATTTTGATACTGCTGTACTAAACAGATGAATAATCAAAGAATAGAATGTACATAGTGGACAGGTAAGAAAAAAGGTACAAAAATAGAAAAAAATTGTCATAAGTTTCGATAGAAAAAAAAATAAAAAATAAAAGTTAGCACAAGCTATAAAATTTTTAAATTAAGACAGTCTCATAAAACGATTTTTAAAAATGTATTATTTTTGCTTTCGTTATATGGAGCACCGAATAAAACATTTTGTATCTTGATACATACAAAAATTTTGCACAACTTACAACAGAGACAAGTTTTGACGAGTCTGATGCTGAAAACAATGATAATCATAGATGAGAAGATTTTCTGAAAGTTATAACAAAATCTAAAATGATGTGGCAACGATTTTTTTTTAGTTTCAGACGTTTTTATATGGAATGACTATATATTTTAAATAAAGCATTTCTTACTTAAATTATAAAAGACTATTAATTATTTAATAGCTTTTCTCTTACCGTATATTTACCAAAACTTTCTGCCTTAACTTGTTTTACCAAATTTAATATTAAACAAACAACTTGAGAATATTAAGACCTTAATATAAACATACAGTATACCACAGCGCTATACTCAGTTCTGAAGCGGCTGTGTCGTTGGTTAATTAAACTTAAACAAGTTAATTTAGATGCAAGTAAGTCTGGTGTGGTACTTATTTTGCCTGCTAATAATTTTATCGCAAATATATGACCACCCTAAGCAACTCTAATAAGGAGTTAATAGGATACTTAGGGCTTCGGCAGTGGGGTTGCTTAATTAAATACTAAAATTTGTGCTTTGCTTACCTCTTTAAAAAACTTCAAATAACGTTTGTTTAAAAGTCTTAACACAATTGACCATTTATTTAAATAGTACACACCAAACATTTTATTTATCCTTTACTAATTTGTCAATACTCGTTTGGATACTTTTTTATAATTGCTTTAAACCAGGTGACAAAGAAATAACTACTAAAACCTCTCTTTTTCCTAAAGGAAAACGTATCATTTTTAAATTTTAGGTGCCTATTTTATATATAAAACCTGCAAAACATATATTTTGATTATTAAAATAAAACACCTAAAATATTTTTAACATTTGAATTTTACATGCCACCCCTAATATATACCTGTATTTTGTCCGGTTGGTTTTTCAAAAAATGGGGAATAAAAATGTTTAAACCACTGCAAATTATGCAAATTAATAAATCAAAAATCTGTATAATATTTAACGGATACTCAAGAGCCTGCTCTAAACATAACAACACTGTTTTCGAGTTGGTCGTGATCATAATATCTGACAAAACAAAACACTATTCCGTCAACATTTTTATGATTTCAAACTTTGATGTTTATTGGTGTGCTGTTTCTTAAGCGTCAAAAGTATTGCAACAAACATATTTTATTGCGTTTGTGCTGTGGTTTTGGGAGTTAATACACTTTTTTAATAAAATTATGAACAGGTTCATGTACAAAAACATGATGACGTGACGCCCCTACGGTTGATTTTTCAACAGGATGATGTGTGTTTCGACACTTCTAATCATGTGCGACAATGGTTCAGGCAGAACAATATTTAATTTTAAACTGGCCTTTGCAATTTCCCGACTAAAACCCCATAAAAGACATATAGGAGGAAGTAGAACGGCGAATACGAACTGATTTTTTTCCAACAAACAAACACTGATAAATGAAATTTCAGAGGTTTGGAGAAACCTGCCACTTCATGTATTATTAACTCCATGCCAGCATGTGCATGTGAGCATGTGCCAAAGTTATAGCCAACAATGAATATGCTATTAAATATTAAACCCGTGAATAATTTTAAATTTTACTTTTGTTATTTTAATTTTGTACGTTCTTTGTTTATTTAATTAGCTGACCTTAATAAGAATATTGCAATACTTTAGTCGCCCATATTTTTTGATAAATTACCCTTAGAATTATTTACTGCACATTTTGCTTAAAATCCTGCTTTAAAGGAGTTTTTGTCTGATTATCATAGTATAATATACCCAGAAAAAACATTAAACTTACCGACAAAATTTACAAACCAAATTTTACACTAAACTAAAGTCTTAGCCGCCTTTTTGTTTCCCGACGCAAATCTTTTTAATTAGGAGCATTTTTTTTAATTAAGTTGCTGTTTGGTGGCATTCATAGCACATGTCTAAACCATTTCAGACTTCTCTTTTCTGCACGTTAAATAATTGATTTCTCCGCCTGCGAAATTTTCGCCTACTCTGCCTTGTGTGTCAGTTTTTGTCGAACCTAACTAGTCCTGATTGTAAACATTAAAATCCCCGAGGACGATTAGTTCGGTCAATGAAACTGGGAAATATTAGTGTCGATCTTTATTAAAAGGAAATCAAAGAACTCGCTGTGGGAATGGTCAGGCGGATACCGGTATATAGGTACATCAGATTAATTTGGCAGAAGATCCAAAAGTAAGTTTGGGTCAAAGAATATCAGGCTTACCCGATTCAAGGTTAAAAACTCTAGCACAAGCCAGGCCATTGCGAACGTAAGCACATACGCCATCATGGAGTAGAAAAAAAAATGAGTGCATAACCTGGGAAAAGAAGATGGTTTGGAACTTATTTGGGTTTCGGTAAAAAACAGTATGTGCGGTTCAAAAGATTTAAAATAATATACAATATACAGGGTGCCACAGATTCGAGTCCATGAATGGGGATCTCGGAAACCGTAAGAGATACGAAGTCGTTTAAATTATAGCAAAGTTGTGTATTTGCGTAACTAACCATGTCCACTTTAAAAAGTTGCAAAATTCCGAGTACTTCCGGAGATATCCGAAAAAAAACGAAAATTGCGGATTTCGTTTTAATTTTTTTCTGAAGTTATTTAAAGAGGTATGGAAAAACAAAAGACACTTTTTTATGGCCACATTTTAAACTCTATAAAACAGCGTTGGGAGATTTTTTTGAGCCCCTTATTATCCCCAATAGAAAAATGTATTACACTTAATATTCATTAACAAATATGGAACTCCCCTATAAGAAATGATGTGCGTTCCTTGTCTAACTCATTGTCTCTTATGGAAAATATGTTTATTTAACAGAAAAATATTAAGTGTTATATATCATTGTAATTGGGATTATAACTGCTTTAAAAAATGCAATAAACAATTGAGTGCCGTATTTAAAAAAATAAAGTTAATAATGGTTTAACGAAAACGAAACGTCGTACGGAAAAGCTCTTAACGCTATTTTGTAGAGCTTAAAAAGTGGCCATAAGAAAGTGCCTTTTGTTTTTCCATATCTCTTTAAATAACGTCAGAAAAAAATAAAAACTAAATCGGCTAATTTCGTTTTTTTCCGGATATCTCTGGAAGTACTCGGAATTTTGCAACTTTCCAAAGTGTACATGGTTAGTTATGCAATTACACAACTTTGCCATAATTTAACCAACTTCGTATCTCTTACGGTTTTCGAGATCACCATGCATGCACTCGAATCTGTGGCAACCTGTATTGGAAAATAATATTATTTATAATATTAATTAGGAATAATTATTTAAGTGTGTACACTAGAGTGACCGGATCTCATATATGGGAAAAAAAATGTCAGAATTTTGTTCAATCTGACCCTACAAAACGATTCCCTTTCCAGATATTAAATAGCCGAAATTTAGAGCTCGATTAAACGATGGTAACCTCGTGCCGCTCGTCCCAAAGTTTAAAAATTAAAATTTTTGGCCAAAGACTACATATGGAGCCATATATAGAATGGTAAATAATAAAAACACGCTTAATATCTTAAAAGAAAGCTAATTTTGTTCTTCAAAATTTATATTCTATACATAATTGTTGTTATTTTAAGTCAAACTGAGTTACAACAGCCTTTAGCCCCAAAACGTGACCTGGTACACTAGGAGCATACTTGTATATTTTGTTTTTTTTTTATATTTGTTTTAGTATATATATATATATATATATATATATATATATATATATATATATATATATATATATATATATTATATATATATATATATATATATATATATATATATATATATATATATATATATATATATATATATATATATATATATATATATATATATAATAAAAAAAACAAGTAATACTTATAAGTCTAATGACATTTTTTATTTTAAAATATAAAATCAGGTATATAATACATACAAAACAGACACAGAAAAGATACAGACGTAGTACCTACATGAGTTGATAATTTTACATAGTTATCTAATCTATTCTAGAGCTTTTGTTAAAGTAGTTTTTGAAACGTCAGGATATAATGCTCGGCATTTACTTACAACTTGCAGGACATATTGCTTTTGTTCTTCATCTTTTGTAAGAAGGTTGTTAAAGTCGGTTATTAATTTTACACCACGCTCAGCCATATCATTAACTATTTTAATGTTTTGACAATTTTTAATCCTTCTTGGAAGTCATTATTTTGAGGCCAGGTATTTGGATGTTGTCTTAGGAAATCTGTTTTTATATTAAATCGGTCAAAGAAGGTAAACGTTTCTTTGGTAAGTAAATTTACCATCCTCTCATCCTCTCCATCAACTACCTCTTTTAATTTTTCTTTACTAACTTTTGGATTTACAACCCTAGCGTGCTCTGATGGTTCATCTGTGCTACTGAGCAATTTGTTAGCCATTAACAACTTTTCATCGTCTGTATTGGTGGGATCAAAAAACGATAATCCCACCAACTCTGCATTCAAATACCACAAATGATTCGAAAATTTGGTCAGAGCTATTTCTGCAATGTCGTTGTCACATTCTTTATAGTCTAACAGACTACGCAAAGCTTGACAATAAATTTTAACTAGGAAAACAGAAATAGCACGCACAGAACTTTCTTCTTCTTTAGACATCTTAAATTGACGACGAAAAATGAATATTTTTAAGCAGTAAATAGCCTTTGCCATCCACCTAGCGTAATGAATGGCTCCTGGAGTTCTAAAACCCACAACATTGCCGTCTAGTGATCCAACAAATACGAGAACCAACTGCAATAGCTCCTTGTAGTCATCTCTGGGGTGGCTCTCAGTTAATTTGGTCTTGAATTCAGCAGTAACATTTGCAATTACTTCTGGAGTTAGCTGCTTTTGTATTAGATTGTCACTGATACCTGTGTCGTATTTTCCTTTGTCCATCTTGGGCCACACAGTAAGGAATCTCTTAAAAATGTCTGGATGAGGTCCAGTGGTTGATCCCATTTTTGTGTCGAATACGCCTCTTAACAGAATTTCCAAGATATGGTGACGGCAAGCTAGGTATAACAATGCATGCTCCTTTGAGTCTTCCCGTGTTGGATGCTGTCGTGTCGAAGCACATCGCCTTGACGGTGTTGGGAAGACCCCATTCATGTAGACATTCATATACGGCTACGGCTTGCTCCTCTCCAGAGCTGTTTGCGTGTTCAGGAACTCCCAGCAGCTGTTCCTTTTCGCCATATGAAATAAAAAGCTATTCGCTCACATTGCTCATTTTTAAAATAACCGGTAAAAGTTTACCGTCCCAATGGACAACCACGGGCTCTTTTTCAGGTATGTTCACTTTATCAAAAATTTTTTAGTATATTGTTCTCTGAACATTTGCCTTCTATAATGTAATAAAGTTTTCGATACTTTGTACTCAAGAGGGTCAAGGTTTAGTGCTTCTAGAGTAGCATTAAAATTCTGTGGCATTTTTTCGATACTTTACATCGATCTAACAAAATCGACAGTTTCATGTTTAAAATCTCTTTAACGCCCCTTGCAAATGAAACTTTCATCCTCTTGTTTCAGATGGTCCGGGATCTTTTTAAAAGCTTTTTTTAGGGATGTCCATTTCTCCAAGCTCTCAAGTTCCCATGGTGGATGCTGTCCTCTTCAGTGTCTTTTTTTCTCTTTTCTTCGGAACTCTTTCATCTCCGTCTCTAAAACAACAAAAGAAAGAGAAAAAATATAAAAACTTGTCGTTTTAGCAGAAGAGTAATAATACAAAAGGTATAAATTACCAAATCTTCTAATTATTAATAAGTATTATTTAAAAAATATCTATAATCTATTATTTATCTATTTTTTTATTTTTACCTCCCCTTGTTTTATTATGTGCTTTTTAATTTTTTTCCCTTATTTCCAAAAAATAAAAAATTAAATTATAAATATTCTTTTAATACCAAATACTTTTTTCTAAAATTAAATAAAAACTTAACTTTTAAAAAAATTTTAAATTTTTCTAACCGGGTTTTTCTTCCGGATTTTTTTGAAGGGGTTCTCACTCTGCGAAGTTTTTCTAGCTTAGTAATTGCATCTTGCTCATTTTAGTCGAATTCGAGCTTTCTCCCAAAAATGAACACTTCTCGGGGAAGTTTTGTTTATTCTCTTACAGTTTTCACAGTACGTAAATTATAAAAAAAAGCACACAAAACCCTTTAAGATTTGAGGGTAGTTTACAACCGGATCTGGTGAATGGGATAAGCCCCCAAGAAATATTTTTTCCTTTAAACGGGGTTTGTACACCTGATGTGGATGCCATTCCAGAGTTTAATAGGTAAATAACAGTTAAAATATATTAAAAACTTTAATTTTAATAAAATTTTTTTCAAATGTCTTTTAAAAATAATACTATAATAGTTATAAAAACAATAACACACACTTGGAAAATTAAAAACAAAACAAAAAACGTTAAAATATCTTCACTAGATAATTGTTCCCATCTAACCCGCTCAAAGGCACTTTAGAAACTAAACTGAATAAATGAAAAAGGGCGGGGGTTTTACGCTGAAAATAAAATCACCATCCCTAAAAAAATTAGATTTAATTTTTACCTGTCAAACGGCTCCTTTCTTTAAAAAAAGCGGGAATGCCCATATAATAAGATTAAAATTTGGGAAAAAAAAGGTTCTTTATTAGAAAATTGCGTTCCAAAATACTTTAACAAAAAAAAATTTTAAACAAAAATAAAAGTAAAAACCCGTAAAATTTCAGAATAATTTCCCCAAAAGAGCTCCTACTGGTACCTGGTTACGTTTTTGGGGGCAAAGGCTTTTTAACTCCGTTTGACTTAAAAAATCCCAAATTTTGTATAGAAATATAAATTTTAAAGAAAAATATTAGCTATCTTTTAGAATTTCGTTACCGTTCTTGAGTATTATTATGTCAGCTTTTTGCCAAAATTGGGTTTTTCAAACTTTTTGGGGGACGGGGGCACGGGTTAACGTCGTTTAATCGAGCTCAAATTTTGGGTATCTCAATATCTGGAAAGGAAAGTTTGGGGGTCCGAGAACAAAATTCTGACATCGATTTTTTGCGGTCACCCTAGTGTACACAAATGTGATGCAAAAAATTGTTTCCAAATTAGTCTTGGATATAATAAAAAAGTGAAAAATAAAGACCTATTTTTTTACTAGTACATAAACAGAAACTTTACGGCCTCTTATCTGTATAATAAACGACTTTTTACAATGTAGTCGTACATAAAAAATGCTCTAAAAATTGCCTTGCCCGAATATATCATTCTTACACTTTTCAATAAAATAAAGAAAATGACTTACAAAGAACACTCGGAAATGGACGCTCTTATAAGCCGAAAATACATAAAATATCATAAAAAGAGTCCAATAAGGAAAATGTAGGTGAGAAGTGTGGAAATATACTATGAGTCAAAGCTCCCCAGGGATTACGGGAGAGGGTGTTCGCAGGTCTTTGCTCTATATCCTATATTTCTTGATCCTTTTTGTGTAAGAAGCTTAACGCACATCCCCGGACAGACACTTTCTGCTCTATTTTCTACTTACCCGCCTGTAAAAATCCTTTTTTTACGTTTATTGCTGCTAAGACGATTTTTAGCCTTTATATATGTGAGCTTTAGCGTTTTGACCTACATATTCACCTCTCGGTTGTATAAAAGTTTATAGTGAGTGTTCAAAATTTGATTTTTTATATTAAATTGCCATTTTTATTCGTGGCTGTGAGTTAGTTGAATAACAAAACTTTGAGTAGCAACACAAAATATTTTTTGTTATGCAGTGACCGGCAATATTGTCAGTCAGAGCTCATTAGAAATTGAATTCTTTTAGAATAGAATTCCGAAATCGATTCCTTTTTAGGAATCCGAAGGCTGGAATCGATTACTTTTTAAAAATAGGATCCGTAATCCGGATGCGTTATATAATTTAAAAATAATCCTTGATTAATTCCTACTTAAAAGAATCCGATTCTAAAATGTATCGATTCCTTATATTTCCAATTTGAGACAAATCGGTTTATAAAAGCCACAATCCGCCATTTTAAATACGCTATTTTAAATTTCCACATTTTGACATGGGATTATGAATATCCACATTTAGAACTAGCACCCTTAAAAACTGTTGTATTCTGGATCTAAGGCAAATAAGTTTATAAGTGCCAAAATTCACCATTTTAAATTTAAAAAATTTTACCTAAGATTCTTAATCAGCATCATATTTTGGAAATAAAAATAAAGAATTTTAAAACATTTACCTATTAATATATAATGTTTTAGATGTTCAGAAAAGAAATATTTAAATAATACATATTTTTTTCGTAACCAAAGAATGTGTCTACAAAAATAAATTTAAAATGTTAATACATTTTTATATTCCGCAAGCAAGCAATTTTCTGTCGCGCATTTTTCAACCAAATCGAAGAAAAATTTTCAATGGATTATGACGACGATTTACCCCCATCGATTATCGAAGCAGCGGAAATAACAAGTATATATCTCCTGCCCATGAAATCTCGTCACAGGTATGAAAAAGAATTTGTTATGTTTGAGAGCTGGTGTTAAAGTAAGGGTGAAAAGTCTTTTAAAGAAGAGATTTTTCCGGCCTTCTTTCTCTTATTTATCAAAAACATGTTAACCCAATACATTATGGTCTAGATACTCTATGCTAAAATGTATCATTAAGTTACAAAGAACATAGATTTAAGCAAGTTTTTCAAAGTGACGGCTCACCTTAAAAAACAAAGCGTTGGTTTTAGATCCAAAAAGGCTAAATTCTTTTTAAAAGAAGAAATACCGAAATTCATGGATGAAGCGCCGGATAATACTTATTTACATATAAAAGTGGTTACGATATTTGGCTTAGCGGGCACTTGTCGCAGAGAGAAGTTAACAAAAATTTGTCTGGACTATATTGAATACCAAGGAAATTTAGTATTGATACACATCCCAGACTTAAAAAATCATAGCTCTGGAAGCTTTGTCATTTCTGGAGATGCCGAAAATGGAAAATTTTTGAATTTATATAGAAAGTATGCCAGTTTAAGAAAGCCAACAACACCACATAGGCGATTTTTTGTGAACTATAAACACGGAGTGTGTACAGTACAATGTATCGGCATTAATACCTTTGGAAAAATGCCATCGAAAATAGCGGCCTATCTCAAACTTCCTAACCCGGAATTGTATACTCGGCATAGCTTTCGCCGGTCCTCTGCAACATTTCTCGTAAACTCCGGAGAACAAATATCCAACATTAAACGTCTTGGAGGCTGAAAGTCTACATCAGTCGCTAAAGGATACCTCGAGAATTCAACAAATTTAAAAAAATATTTCAAACAAAATACACAATTCTACCAAAACACCTTTCACTATCCAGAAATAACAGTCAATGCTTCCAATGTACTACACTTCTCGGTCCAAGAAACTACTTCCATAGTTTTTTTTTATCTTTATGACAGCTCACGAAGGATTTTTATATATGTATATTATATCCTACGGATTATACATACATATATAAACCTAAGTACCAAAGTACCGTGAGTGCCGGGTTTTCCGGTGTTAACCCATTTCTTCCCAGTTGTTCCGTCAACGTTGTCCAAGCACTGAAACATGCAAATGTTGCATTTCACAGCACCAGACAACGCGGTAGTGCCACCACGGACGTTATTTTTAAATAACTACTACCTAAAAGTGTCTCTCCGGCACTGGGAATCGAACCCGGATCGCCGGGCCCGCGAGCCGAAACTCTGACCACTATGCTACCGGAGACACACCAGACATAGTTGCAAAAGATTGGCTCATTAAGAACCCAACGCCATCACCGCCGTCAACGTTTTCTACAGAAAAGCAACTCGCGTCAGCAATAAATTTGCAAAACGCGACCAATTGCACTTTTACCATAAATTTTAATAATAATTAGTATATAAATTCCTTCGTTAATAAATAATATTTTAATCATAAATCTTTAAAATTATGTTGGTTTTTCCTCTTGCTTGTAGAAAAAATATTGTTCCTAACACTTGCGAAAAGTAACTTTTCCGCTCTTGGCTGCTTACGGCACGCGCGAAAGATCACTTTCCGCACTTGTTAGGAAAATAACTATTTCGGAACTTGTTTTAAAAAGTTTTACTTTTCAACACTAATTTTAAAAAGTAAAACATTCTCATACGCCGGTTAGTTTTAAAAAATGTCACTTTTTATGTCAAAATTAAAAAAAAAGTATTTGGCTTTTCAAAAGTCTTTTTATGTTAAACTTTTTAATTAGAATAATGGCGATTAAAAGTAAGTAGATCAAGGTTTAAAAACATATTTTATGATCAGGTGGCACACAAAACGAAGACACTAAAATGTTATATATACATAATAGTTTTAACAAAATTTAAACTTTCAGTTAAAAACTTCGTAAGAGAGTTGAACATAGACTCTGTAAAGTCACTCGCGAGCACGACGAATTGAGAAAATTCCTCTTTTTTATATTCAACCCTCAGACGAAAGAAAGAAAAGACTTAACATTTCATTCATAAGTGACACTTTGTTTTGTCCCACACATTATCAATAAAATCATTTAAGGGGAAAAAGGATAGAAGATAAATTGGGAAAGATCAGATTGGGAAGCCTTGTAGTTTCGACCAGTGGCGTATGGTTTATGTTAGAAGTTTCTATTAAATATAAATTTATTAAACATATTAATTTTAAAATCGTTTTAATTATGGTAATCTTTTTAATTTTAGTTTATTAAAAAATATTGATTAGCAACATAAATAGTTATTAAATATTTTATTCTAAAAAAAACGTAAAATATTTTTGGTACATTGGTTATTTAAACAAAATTACTTTTCTCCCATAAATTCAGAATAATGTGGGCAACAAATTAATAAAAAAAGACAAAAACTGGGGATACTTTTTATTATAATTAGGTACACAAAAAATAACATATAATATAAGAAATTAGGCAAAAATAAAAAATTATCTACTTATTTCTAATATAATATATAAAAAGGTATTCCAATCCTGCAATGCACGATGTAAAATGTGTCAAGCGGTTGCGCCGCCACGAGTGTGTCTTGCACGCTAAAGTATTTTTATTCCAACTTCCGCAATAATAAAAATAAGGATGAAAAAACTTTAGTGTGCAAGACACACTCGTGGCGGCGCGACCGCTTGAAACATTTCCCATCATGCATTGCAGGATTGGAATAACTTCCTATATATTATCTTACTCATTCCTATAGTAAATATAAAATAGTTTTGGTATTTACACTCCTCGTTCTATTTATTTTTGCTTCATCCAGAATTTTTATTGTTTCATAATGTATACGAATTTTAAAGAATTTTATTAGTATTAATTTGGTAAGATCGATTGAATGGTTATCACTAAGAATGATGTATGATTTTTGGGATGGCTCCAGGCCTTAAATATTTGCTATTGTTTGCCTTAACCAAAATATCTTGTGGATCAAAATGGTCCGAGCATAGCACAGGGTGCTTTGGTAAATGTTGTCCCCCTTCAATTCCCACAAGAGAAAACCAAATGTTTCTTGACATTGGATCTGAGGGAAACCTGTACAATGTATAATTTCTTTCACAATATTATAAACCTACTCACAAACTAATAAATTCGATAATATTCTAATAAAATAAAACAAGTTCAATGCATACATTACTTTTGGTCTTGTTACTTTCCTTCAGGCAATTGTAATTCTACGCCACTGACCTTTGTAAAAACATTGCCTAGCGAACAGAACCTAACTTACCTATAAAAAGACACATCTTTGTGTAAATAGTCCAATTTTTTTACACAAAACACATTCACGCACCATTTTAGAGTTTTTAATATAATCTTACACTGTGAGACTGGCTGGATGGCTAAAGCCAAAAGCCAAAAAAAAGTTTGTAAATAGTTTTAACAGATAGTTTTAATAAAAATACCACAAAACACTTAAAGAAACCCAAGGCAACGCGCACTACACGTAATATGTTCATTCCATTTATCAACGGACAGGTTGTAAAATTCCTACGCGCGTTGAACCGGCATTGCCACATTCCGCCCGCAAAATTTTCTTTGCTGGCGAAATGCAGCAATGCGAAATGTATTTAACTAAATAAAAATAAATAAAAAAGGGTTTATGTAGCAAAATTATCTTCTAATTATTTAGTTTTTAAAGCCAAGTCTAGTAATTTATTTATTTTATTCCCATTTTTTATTATAAATATAGAACTTAAAAAGTTTATTAGGAAATGTTTAAATTTATTTCAAGCTAGCAACAGGAAGTATCGACTTTAGTTACGCGTTATGTCCTTTTCCAATGTCTGACCGGAAGTTCGTGTTTATTGTGTTATCTTTACATTCAAAAATCTATGATTTAACCCGACCGAACAAAGGGAACTAGAAGTGTAAATAAACTGACGTTTTTTCGAAAACGGTTAGGATAAGCGACATGAATGAAAACTACTAAATTTTTCGTTAATAGTTTAAGGTTTGTAAAAAAGGTTTTTTAAAGTTCTTATTAATAAAGGGCGTAAAAAAAGGGGTCATGAGTGTCACAGCTTGTCCTTTATGCAGCTGCGTGTAATTAACAACACTTTGTTTGATAGTTATAAAAATAAAGAGTTTTACTTTATATTGCATCTTATTAAAATAAAATTGTAGTATTATTTTCACGTTTTTTCATATCCGGAAGATTTCCCACATTTTCCCGGTCACCCAGTGAAGCTGAACATTTAATTAATAAATCACCGGATACAGTTTAGATTTAGATCAAAAGCCCGAACCTCGTCGATTATATTAGCTATGTAGTTAACTGTGTCACACAGCTAACTTGCTCAGTACACTGAAAGTTTCTTAATTAGCACATAGTGCTCTGTCGGTCGGGTGTGATTGATCTGCGGTTTTAAATAAGCATGGTATGCTGGTCACATGTGTTCGCCTCTGATATTCGGCTAATTGTCGTGTTAAAATTTAATTAGTGACTTGTTTAGTGTTATCTGTAATCCACTTTGCGGTAATTAATGAAAGTTGCTAATTAATAAAATAAATACAGGATGTAACGTCGGTCGTGTATGGAAAATACACATGACGCCAAAAACCTGTTATTTCGGGATTTTACCTGGTTACCAGGAAACAATACGCTAATTACTTTCCCGAACTACGCCCGCAAAGTATTCATATAGCACTATTAAATTCCTATAATTTATAAATATAATACAGATAATAATTTTGATAATTATTGATCACCGGCTGAACCTCTAGTCCTAAGAACTGGGCAACATTGCTTGTATTAACAACAGAATTTTTACTTTTCGTTTTGAGAATCAAATTAACTAATTCAGAAATTCTTTAATGTATCTTTGGGCAAAGCTTGCGATTTTGATCCTCCATGCCTCTTTAAACTGGTCAAATCTGAGCCAGAGTCAAACAAAGTAGCTGCAGAGGATCAAAGGAAACGTTGTTTGGTTAATTTAAAAACTTGAAAACAATTAAAAGAATTTACCAAACTGATACTTATGGTTTTAAACTCTTTACTAACATACCGGGTGGTGCGTCGCCGAGCGGAACATAGGAAATCCCATGTAAATTTTAAGGGGGTCAATTATTGGCTCCCCTGTACATTTTACAGAAAGAATGTTGGATAACTTTTTGAAAAGACCAATCTGACAAAACCTCGTGCCAAGTTTCAAAAAATTTTAATAAGCAAATCTTAAATTATTCAATTAAATGTAATTGCAAAGTTACCAAATTTTCGGTTCAGGTAAAACCGAACAGACACCAGCAAACAATTTGTTATAAGGCTTTGTCAAATCTGAC
>JAHBCN010001129.1:35325-130488 GCA_019359885.1 Listronotus oregonensis
GGTCAATAAATTCTGGGGAAATAAAAAAAAATGTATAAGGTTTCATTAATGCTGTTCATTAATTTCATGTTTATCTACAATAGAAAAATGTAAACTCCGTCGTCGTTCTTTGATCACTACACGTCATTTTGTCATGTACTAGCTTTGACCAGATGTTTGTACCAAGGAAGATGGCTAAGAAGTATCCTCCATCTCATCGTACGTGGCTGATTCGCTCTGAGAATCAGTAAAGTTGTTGTCCTTATCTACCACAAGTTGTTTAAACTGTACGTTGATTTGTTTTTTTAATCCAGCTCTGAGTAATAATTACCAAAGTTTTTTTTCCTGAAAAAAGGCGTAAACAAACAGTATGTGCTCTGCAACTTCTTTTAAATGTTTAAACTATTTTTAAAACAAAAACATATTTTATTTTTCCTTATAGTTGTTCTATAGTTTTAAATGATAAGGCATAACATTTTTTGTTTTCCTTCTACACGTTTATAAGAGTAGACCTGTTGGTAACAATTCACTTTATCAGGATGCTGTCGGTAATTTGTTGGCCATGCGTCATTCTGCCACTTGTTTTCATTGGCCTTATAAGAGTCTGTTCTATAGTCAAATCTGACCAAATACCAGACTAACGGCCGAGTGATAATCGCGTTGTTAAATTTTGCAATGGACTTAGCAATTGTTAAAAGTAAACAACGGTTTAGAATGTTTAACAAAATGTCAGATTTTGACAGGTGCCTACTAACATCATTGAATAACACTGACAATGACGTTTTGTTAAACATTCTAAACCGTTGTTAAATTTTAACAACGCGATCATCACTCGGCCGTAAGTGTTGTAGGAGACGCCATTCCCCAGAAATGAGAACAATATTCTAAAAATGATCTGATTTGGGACACATACAGAGTATACAGATTGCGAAGTCCATTGCTAAATTTAACAACGCGATCATCACTCGGCCGTATAACTTCAAGGATCGCCTTACTGTCAAAAATCGTTTAGTCACAAAACGATTATACCCCATGGGTGTCGTTTTCACTCCAGATCAAGCATGTTTTACAGAAACAGTTTACTATACTGCTGTCCCCACTTGCCGTACTGCTTGAATTCAAATCCTACGGGCTAACTCGTATAGCCTCTTCCATTCATACTCAAATTTCCAGGACATTCAGTTTTAAGTAATTTTTTTGACAAAGGACCAAGAGGATTTACTGCCATTCAAGCAAGATGGAACTTTATTTTTTATGCGATTATTAAAACCTCATTTGGCCATGCAAGCTTGTTGATTTTGAGAACTGAGATTTTAAAAGAAGTTCTTTTGAGCTTGTATTTTTAAAAGCGCCGCTTAATCAGAGGATTTAGAAAACCACGTTTTGTGATTTAAAGATTTGGGGTTCTTTTTGATATCAGGAATATAGGTCCTAATACCCATATAATAATTTTTTTTGGTTGGATGTCCATAAATTTCAAAGGTATCCTAAAAAGAAAAACAGGTAGTATCCCAAGGGTAGGTGGTAATAAAATCTCTCAAATCGGCTAAATCTCAGAATGTGTAAAGTATGATACTGTAATAAATCCTAATCTGAGTAATCAAGGCTAGCAGTTACTGATGTTTGGTAGAATTCTGGGTTGTAAGTAAAAAAAGATCTAATGAGTTTCATTTATGATTGGAAAGCTTAGAGAAAGAGGTAGATTACATTTTTAGATTAATAAAAGAGTTACTGACTGCGAAGGTTTTTACCCTTCTGCTTTGAGGGACAGTTTATGTAGTTTTTAACAAGTCCCCACTTTGAACATTAAAATCATTAAGAATAATTACTTAGACCAAGGGAAATTGGGAGATTCTATTGTACAAAGTATGTGGGGTGCAGATGATTGAAGGTAATATTAAACGGGGTTTAGATTGGAGTAAATCCCAATACATGTTTCAATGCACTTATATTGGGGTCCAGAAATTTAAATCTTTGAAAGTAAAAAGCTCAATATCAGCTGTCAAAAACTCATGTAAAATCAATATGTTTATGTAAGCAAAATGTACCCAAAATCGAAGAACATGGCAAGAAATCTACGAGATAAAAAACTTGAGGACTTTTGATGTACATCTTAACAATTTTTTTCAGTCTCTTAGCTAAATTTTGCAATTTAATCTTCCGTTTTGTTTTATAGACTCTCGGAAAGATTTTTTGCCACAATAATAACTTTCAGGCAAATATATTTTTTTAATTTTATTTTTAAGAATCATATTTTATTAACAAAATTAGCAGTATTTGAGGGAGCGTCAATATTTTCTGATAAAATTTTAATATATTTTGAATTTTTTTCCTTGCAGTCCAATTTGCTTGCATAGGTTATTAATTAAAACATAATATGTATCCTATTGTAAGTATTTTACCTGATAAATTGATCGCCATTATTTTAATATCTATAACAAGACAAATCACACTTACTAAAGGAAATGGGAATTGATCGCCATTATCTTAATATCTATAACAAGACAAATCACACTTACTAAAGGAAATGGGTTTTGGTGTTGTCCCAATAAAAAAATAAGTAGTCATTTTTATTATTAAATTAATAAATATAGTGGCGAGTTGGTGTAGTGGCAGCGTACCAGCCTCTTAGCCGTGAAGAGCCGGGTTCGATCCCCGCACTGTCCATTGGACTTTTTCATAGCTCGTCACCTCACAGAAGGCAATGGCAAACCACTGTGTAGTATTTCTGCCTAGTAAACCCTCTCACATGTGCTTCGGAAGGCACGTTAAGCCGGTGGTCCCCATATCTGTGTCTAGTTGGTACGCAACACTGATATGTGCGAAAGGGAGCCTACACTCTAAAATAGAGTATGGCACCGCAAGAAGAAGAAGAAGACATTTTTATTAGTGTTAAGTTCAAAATATCTTAAAGAAACGTTTGTAAGTAAAAAGTAAGTAAAATTACTTCTCGCAGAAATGGTAATAACTTAAGATCAATATGCACTCTTAATAAGAATAAAAAGTATGCGATTTGGCAAAGGCCTTATACAGGTGATATGGATGTTTATTAAGGTATTTGTTATTGCTTTGGTAAATTTACAGAATAATTAAAAGAAACGTATGGTTTTTATTTTATAAGAGGGTGGAGTTTAAATTAATAAACCCTCAAATGGCTGGTTGGGACATTTTAAAGATTTAGTTGAACTATAAAACAGCTGTCATGGCTGGAACTAAAGTGACTTATAACAAAGTATATTTTGTTTATTTAATTTCTTTTTAAACTAATGTCTTGTTTAAAACAAACAACGTTATTTATTTTGTAGAAACATATCTCGTTTAAAAACTTTCAGTTTATGTGCCAAGTTAATTACGATGTGAGGCCGCACAATGACATAACAAGCAAAGCCTGTGGCACTCATTTCGGGTTAAAACTTGGCCAACAAGTTCACCGAATAAATCTCCTAATAAGATTTAAGCTGGCTTCATTACCACTTAATTAAATTAGGCTGATCATTTGTTGGGTCTCTCTTTAGTGTCGCTTCTTATAAAAGGCGGTTTGTTCAAACTAGATAACTTAGTTAAGAGTTTAGTATCCGGCTATGTTTTTGCTTATATTCGGTGTACTATTCGCCGAAATTTTGAAAGTAAAGTTTTGAGTCACATTAGCAGGGTTATTTATTTATTTATCTTGCTTCTTTATAAGTATTAATAAATATAAATAAACAAACATCCAGTTGCTACTTAAAAACGGTTACAAGTACAGAAAATTAAGCATTTTGGCTCGCAATTTTTTCGTCCTACATGGATTTACCTGAAATTTTTATAGAAGGTAGGAATAGCTCAAAGATCAAATTCTATATCATGCCAGGAGCGCTTTTATCTTGTGTGTGGTTGCCACCTCATCTTGGGGATGAACATTTTTTATTACATTTCAATTACAGGAACCGATGAAAAAAGTAAAACCAATACTTGAGTTATTCGCGATTGAAAGTAACAGTTTTTCGACGAAAAAATCGACGCCGTAAAAATACCTATAAAAGAGGAACAAATCCCCTACAGCTCGTCGGTGGGCAAGAAAAAGAAGCTTTTCTCTATGTGTGGGATCATTGATAAGATGAACAGCCCTTCTCCAAGGAAGTTTAAAGGTGTATGGAAGCCCAATGCTATGGCCCATTCGATCAAAAAATGTTCAGCCCAGTATGAAAATAACTGTCAGAGTTGGCCCCGCCGATTTTGCGCAATAACGAAATTCCACGAAATAATTTAATGTATTGCCTACTTACACACTGATAAATCAGTGTGTAGTTAGGCAACACATTATACTTTTATGAGAGCCGTATTAGTTTCGATTGTTTTGCTTTGTGTGATTATATTTTGTGGTTGCAGAAGTTTTTTGGATTGATAAAAACCTTCTTATTTTAGTGATTAGTGTTTATTAAATTGTGACTATAATTTTGTGTTTATTGTTTGTTACTTATAATATTGTAACAAAATGACTAGAGGTTGTATGGTTTTGTCTTGCAAATCCAAGGGTAACATACCCGGCATTTTTTTCTTTTAGTAAGTATTTCTTATATTTAAATTACGTGCTTCTTATGAGACGTAATGTTAGGTAACCGAATAAATAATAATATATCAATTATGAATTATAGAAAATGAAAATTTCAAAGGAAATAGCAGTGAGAAAAGTAAGGCAATCTTAACTCTCTTTTAGATGATTTAAACAATGTTTGTGTATTTCTGTGGATTATTAAAAAGAAGTAAGGTTTACATTTAGGTACTTTTATTTCATTTAATAATTTAGTACATTCTTTTAAAGGATCAAAATTATTAATTACTGGGCAGACCAGGCAAATTTTAATATATACATGTCCCTCTAATTGAATAAAAGAAAGTACAATTTTATGTTAAAGTTCCTTTTTGCTTTTTCTGTATTTGTTTAAAAAGAAATTAGATTTTTGGTTTCTTAAACTTGCATTATCAACTTTTTAAGCTCGACATACTGTAGACACATAATATTTAACGGTTACTGTTACAATGGATACCTAGGTACCAAAGGTTACTAAACATTTTTAACCATTGTTATTCTGTCTCATGAATGTTTGTTATTAGTGAAAAGTACATGCCTAAAAAGCAGTTATAAAAATTTTCACTTTTTAATGTACAACCACAATCTTAGGATTAGATTAAACTTATTTACACTATCTTGCCCTTCTTTTATCACAAAATTGGTGATAAGTACATGAAACTCATCATACAATGTTTGAAATTTATTTTTTTAAAATCGTCTTTTTATTTATTTACCAAGATTTTTGGTAAAAATACAAAACTCCCAAAAATATCGACCATTTAAATAGAAGGCTGTAAAGTGGCGCCATCTATTCTTTCCATATTATATCAAATGATATAAAATCCAATATTACACAATAATTTTAAATATTCTATGGTAGTATCGTTTAATAACCAACAATTTTGTGCAAAAAGTAAAAAAACAGTGAATGCTTGAATTTGACATTTGATGATGTCAACTTTATAGATAGTAACAAAGAATTATGGAAGTCCGGCTCTGACCTACTATTCATTGCGCAAACTCCGCGGGGCCAATCCCCCGATTCCCGCTGCCCTGCACGCCTGGACAATTTTGTTCTACAGTATTGGGCTTCCATACACCTTTAAACTTCCTTGCCCTTCTCTGAATGGAGTCAAGAATCCTAAGTATTGTAGGAGACGCCATTCACCAGACGTAAGAACAATATTCTAAAGAGGGTCTGATCTGGGATACATACAGAGTATATAGATTAGAGGGAAAGAAATACTTTCTGGCTCGAAAAAGGAATTCAAACTTTTTTAAAGCTGCTGAGGCTATGGATGTAACGTGTTTGTGCCAGTTAAGGTTTTTCTCAAAAGTAACACCCGCTCTGCAGAACTTGGCCGCTCATATGTACCGGATGTGCATTGGCGGACTCTTTTCGCGATGGCAAATATGATTGTGTTTTGGAGGCATTAAACTTAAAGTTTAGAAATTGCAGTTTTAATATTATCATACTGAATGTTATTTACCAACAGTTTACAATAATGGAAAATTCTTTTCCAATATCCCTAATTTTAAAAGTCAAAATTTAAATAATTTCCATATTTCAAATATTTCTGATTTCTTTATATCTTAAAAACGGTAACCAATCTGTCAGTATATTTTAAATCGATCTGCCTATGCGAAAGAGTGCATGCACAAATCTGTTCCCAGGGTGTAAGAAAGCAATTAAACATTTTTTAAGCTGGACTATTATGCGCCAAAATATTTGTAATTAAATCCCACATACCCAGTGTTTAAATCCCAAATGACCTAGAAATCGGTTTTTGTCTTGTTCGCAATTGGAAATGGGAAGTTCCAAACTAATTTGGAATTATAAAGTCCGGAACTAAGTTACTCGTTTCGCACAAAGGCGTAAATCCTCCACGTGGTGTAAGTTTTCGCTTTTATACACACAAATTTAAATTATGCTACAGCCATACAGCTCTGGATTATAATTTGCTCGTTTTGTTGTGTTAATAAATTGTATTGCGGTGATTAAATTTGAATGTTTTGCATCGGAGACCCTAATAAATATTCCTTGCGTTATTGCTTTAATCGGTTTACGGCATCGAATTATTATCTTGTTATGGTTTTTTTATCCTGGCGTGAAAGACAGGAAATCTTTTACAAATTAGGAAGTGATTAAGTACTAAAATTTTCATTATTTTAGGGAAAAATGTAACAAAAGTAAATAAATAAAACAAGGAAATAAAGCAGCCAAACATGACTACTTTTAGGAAGACAATTAAACTGATATCTTATTAAATTTTTTAAAATGTTAATTAGTAATTTACACAAATAAATTTGTAAAACTAAAATTAAAGTTTAACGTTGATAACAACTAAAATGTCGTTTCTAGGATATTAGCTTTTGTTTTAAAGCTGTGGTTTAAAGTAAAAAAGTTTAAATAAATCGCACAGAAAGCCGAAAATATCTATGGTGTGTTATATTTTTAAAAAGATAATTTAATATGCTTTTTTTAAAATTAAAATATATAGGATGTTCCATTTAAAAAAAAATGAGGTTAGGTCCGATAACTTTAACTTCACTTGACCCCGTATACGTATTCTTCCGGCAGGTAACTTAACAATCATTATAAAGAAACTTTTGTATATAACATGTTTCTGTATCTCTTTTAAATAAAAAAATATATGGTCATTTTAAAATTGACAATTTTTAGATTTTTCTGTGTATTTCTTAAGCAAGCAAAAATTTTTAAATTGTACTTGTATCATTTTAGGTTTGACACAAATAAAGCACAGGACGCCTATATTACTTTTTTGATAGCATTATCAATTACGGATTGAATAAACACGAAATTAAACTAAAATATTAATTATTATTTTCTAAATGATTTTTTTATATGCATGAGATTTTGGAAAATAGCGGCCCAACCATATTTCCGAATACATCTGCAAGTAATGTAAAGTATATTATTATTTACCTGAAAGCCGTCTAAATTTACTACCAGAGGCAGCGCTGCCTCCTGAGCTTTTTGTGCCTTATCTCTCATTTTCTTTTATACCAATCCTCCCATTAGTCTTGTTCCTTCTACAAGTCTGTATAACCCCGAGACTGGTTAGTTCTTATATATTCCTGTGGGCTCATTTTCGTTTGCCGAAATAATGCCTGTCTTTTGTGATTCAAAGCTTTACATTTGCACAGAATATGGTAGCCTATTTCCTCCCCCTCGTCGCACATTTTGCAACTTGGGTCCCCATTGTATGAGCCTACCTTGTGTAAATGTCCTATTGGGCTATCGTGCCCTGTTAGCAACCCTATTGTTATGCAAAGTCTTTTTCTACTTTGTCTGAGTAGTTTTTCCTTTGTCCTTTGGATGGGCCCTTTATAAAGCCCTTTCCATGTCCTATTTTGCTGATGCTGAACCAGTATTCCTCGTGTTTGTTTTGGATCCATTCCATAGTTTGCCCTCGTGCTGTGGTTTTAGTCACTCCAAGGGCAGGTTCTGGTCCAAAGTATGGTGTGGGTGATCCCTATCTCGCTAGCTCATCCGCTTTGTCGTTGCCTTCTATTCGTGAATGTCCCTGTGCCCACAGGAGGGTTACCCTGTTGCGTTCTTCTCAGGACTTTCAGTTCTTTTTGGCATTCCCATGTCAGCTTGGACGTTACCTTGGGGTTTGCTCGTGCTCCTAGTAATGTCTGGCTCTCTGTTACTATGCAGATCCACCTATTTTTATAGGCTCTCCTGTATTATTTTATAAGTAAAATTGTTGTCATTCCCAAGCAGTTTTTTGTTTCAAAAACCCTTGGACAGCAAATTTAGTTTGTTAAAAACTGAAAAATCTTCTACAGGATAGGCTGCCATCTCAAAGCAATATAGTCTTTTAATCCTTCATGTTTTTGTTAGAAATATATTAAACATTGGTATAAAATAATAACAATACATACTTAAAGTCCAAATCAGCACAGAGATTTTTGAAGATACGCATATCAAGAGCACTACATTTGAATGTGTTTACCACTTTCATGGCCAATTTCATAGGGTTTTCTAAGTGTTCAGGCAATGCTTTGAAAGCTAATAACGGGCGATAAATATTGCAATGGGTGGTCATTAAAAAAGGGTATAACCCACAGCATTTTGCATCCTGAACTCATAAAAAGTATAAAATGTTAGAAAGGTACTAAATTCTATTTATTCTTTTGATCAATCTTAAAATTGTTTATTTTTTATCACTTTATAACTTCTTATGGATCACCGCGCACCGGTTAAAAACTACTGTATTATTCGTCGCCTATTTGTTAAGATACTACAATTAAAAGCATAATTAAGGAAATTCTCTGATTTGATAGATTCAAAAAATTTTATTTTTTGTACAAATTGTTTTTTTAATATGTTTGGAATATTGTGAAAAAGTGATTTTTTCAAATTTGAAGCCATTATAAAGATACAGCATTTAGAAGAGGCAGGTGTTCGGAGCGCTGAGCTAAGCGCTGAGAGTTCTGTCGGCTTGATATCTGAGACATCTCTATACAAATGTATGCTTATACCAGTACAGACAAGTTTAAACAAGTTAAGGAAAAAATGTGGTGTGGTTATTTACATTGTGAAATTTGTTTTAGTCTTAGTATCGCAGATTAATGGTAAGTTTTTATAGTATATCTCTACTTGAAACTTTAAACGCGTTTTTCTCAAAACTATGTTTTTCAAACTTTCCTCCATTATATCTCGAGAACAGCTTGACCGATTTACTTCAAATTTATAGGGCTAACTCAGCACATATAGATGCACGGAATAAACTATTATTACCCAAAAATTAAAAAAAAAAAAAATTAAACAAACAGTTGACAAAAAATATATGAAATTCAAAATTTTTTGTTCCAAAGTCTACCAAAAATCTAATTCACATTTTTTTTTCATAATAGTTAATTTTATGTATTTAAGCTTAAAGATTAAAACGCCGCCAATTGTTTTAGTTTTAGGTAATCCAATCAGCGGATTTCGTGGAGGGAGTAAGGGTCCATTTATTTGACGCAGATGTCTACAGAGTGCTATAACTTTGGTTCTCATGAATATTTTTGACTAACATTTTATATGTATACTCTTGAAACACTTATAAATAAATGATAAAAACTTTAAAGTGTAATTATGTTACTGCTCCTTACAAAAAAATCCCAAAAAATGCATAAAAATTAGACCGTCAAACCAGAGAACCCTCTTAAAGTAACAAAAAACTTTAAAAATCATTACTACAAAATGTTTAGTAGAAATTTTTGACATAATGTATTTAGATATTCCGTAAAGTTGAGAAATATAAAAATACTACAGTATTTATTAAATTGATTTATAAAATATTGCTTAATAGTGTTTATTGAACTGTAGTTTTAAATTTATAAGCCCATTATTAAATTTTATAACTTGTTTAATAATTTAAATTAAGCTTATTAAAAGAAAACTTACGCTTAAAAACAAAGAAAGCTGAGCGTGACTCTCATACATCACAAATATCTTTTATTTGTTTAGTCGTTTTAGGTAAGTATGCGCTTTATTTATCAGGATTATTTAAATTTTCATTAATGTCTTTAAACTGGCTGTTTTGAGTAGCGTTTCAAAGTTTAAAAACACTTTTCAGGTTAATCTGCAGGTTTACAAAGGTCAATCGACATCGAGCATGCACCTGTCTAAGCCCAGGAGCCAAAACAGAAAGAAACTCAACATTTTTTTTAAGGGCTGTTATAGAAAACATCAAAAATACTACCTAACGTCATCGTTAGCTTCTGGAGTATATCTGCTCATAAATTTGCAATTAAATCCTACTTACCCAGAGTATAAATTCCAAATGACCTAGAAATCGGCTTTTGTCTTGTTTGCAACTGAAAATGGAAAGTTCCAAACTAATTTGGAATTATAAACTCCGGAACTAAGTTACTTGTTCCGCACAAAGGCGTAAATCCTCTACGTGATGTAAGTTCCCGCTTTTATATACACAAATTTAAATTAAGCTACAGCCATACAGCTCTGGTCCATATTTTACTCGTTGTGTTAATAAATTGTATTGTGGAGATTGAATTTGAATGTTTTGCATCGAAGATACTAATAAATGTTTTTTGCATTATTGCTTGAACCGACATTGGTAATAAATTATTTTTTGTTGGGTTTTTTCTCTGGGAAAAAGCATGGGAAATCTTGTAAAAACTGTAAAGTGATTAAGTATTTAAACTCCCATTGTCAAAAAAATTATAAGAATTTATTAAATAAAGCAATAATTTAAGAAAGCCAACATTTAACGTGTCGATTTTCAGTAAGGCATTTAAAAGTCAAATTTTAAAAATCTTCACCGGCAAAAATCGGTCAATTATTTTTTTTTATAAGTAGGTACTGCAAATCCATTGTTAATTATTATGTTTTAAATGATAGCCAAAAATTAAGTGACAATGATAATTAAAAATGTGCTTTCAAGCATGCAACCATCCTTACTCGTCTCTTTCGAATTTCTTACGACACAAGCATTTTTCCGGAGAGCTGAAAAGCTGCACGTGTGCAACCAGTCCCCAAAAAAAAATGCAAAACTGCCTTTTCAAACTATAGACCTATATATTTTTTTAGTTGTTTGTAAGGTAATAAAAAATACAGTATTTCCTAAATCTTAAAGTATTTCAAAACACACATAATCTTACATGACAGACAGTTTAAGTCTCAGAAGATTCACAGCTGTTTTTTTTCCTTTGTCTCACACAACTGAAAAAAGTCCCTTGAGTTTCTTAGTGAATCCCAGATCGTTGCTCTTGCATATCCAAAGCTTTTTATTAGTTCTGGCATAATGGGCTTCCCAACAAACTTCCTTCCTACGGTCTTTCACCTAAGCTTTGTTCTTGGCCCTCCAGTTGATACTGGCTCTTCCACAATCAATCTCATTTACAGTTATGCTGACGATAGTACCCTCCACTCTAATATTTAATTTCTCAAACCAGTCAATAAGCCTGATTGGGAAACCAAGCGTAGGTCAATGCGGATGTGTCTCTCTCTCACTTTAAACTTATCTTGGGTTGGGGCGCCAAGAATCTTGTTCAGTTTAATGTCTCCAAAACACAGTCATGTACGCTGTCGCAAAAAAATTCTGCAAATGCTTATCCGTTAAGGCGGCGACTGACTTGTAACTAAACGTTGTTTTGTAATGCTCGCTAAGAGCATTACATTACAGTAACCCGTTCAGTTCATCACCACATCGTAGCGAATGCTCCCATTTGAATGCTCGGTTCACAAGTGATCCACCATTCGTCTTCACAGTTTCGTCGAAAATGTCAGACATGGAGGTCGCGTTTGCATTTGTGCTAGTACCTATTGTTATTTGAAGACCAAAAAAGAAAATAACTCGTTTAGGTAACGAATTTGTATAGAAGCAGACAACAAAACGGTGGACAGACATTATTAAGCATTCATCTACATCTATCCCCATTACGCCCGGCAGTTCCTTCCATGCGTCATTTTTTAAATTTGTTTAAATAATCCTTGTGACGGGGATCTCAAAGATTTGTTTCTTCTTTATATTTGTTAATAAAAAGCAGGTTTTTCTCACGATCCCACTGCATCCTGATTCGCACAAAATGCAAAACCTCAGAAAATGAATTTTATTTAAATAACAAAATAGGAAAAAACCACGACTTTTCCGAAAGCTCGCAACGAACAAACTGATTCACTGATTTTCTAGCGCCGAACACTTCAAAGGGATTCGCGGAAAAACCGACAACCCGATGAAGCAGCCCCGAGCGCAAGCCGCTCGCCGCGAACGGCTCAGTTTTCTGTATTTACTGCGTGACTGCTCGATGTGTAACATGTTACATTACAATGTTTTGTTAAAAGTCAGTCGCTGCCTTTACAAATGAGCGGTCAAGTTCTGCAGAACAAAGAGTCATTTAATCTTGTTGGCATTACGTTTGAGAAAAACCTCAACTGGCACCAACACATTACATCCATTGTGCATTAGCAGATTTAAAAAAACTTGGATTTCTTTTTCAAGCCAAAAAGTATTTCTTTTCTTTCAATCTGTATACTCTGTATGTATCCAAAATTAGACCCTCTTTAGAATATTGTCCTCATGTCAGGGGAATGGGATCTCCTACAACTATAAGCATTTTCGATTTTATCCAAAGAAGAGCTGTTTGTCTTATAAATGATCCCACGCTCAAAGAAAAGCTTCCTTCTCTTGCCCGCAGACGAGCTATGGGGGATATGTCGCTCTTTTGTAGGTATTTTCACGGCTTCTGCTTAAAGGAGTTGGCCAGTATAAGTTCTCTTCTGGCAGCTCCCAACAGAGCAACGCGTAGTGCAACTTTTATGCATCCTTTTACTCGCAATTTTTTTTGGGGCTCTAAAAGAAAACCTTAAATATACCATCTCACACCATTGTTAGCTTCTGGACTATTATGTACTTGACTATTTGTAATTAAATACCACTAACCTGGTGTATAAATTCCAAATGACCTAAGAATCGGTTTTTGTCTTGTTTGCAGCTGGAACTGGAAAGTTCCAAACTAATTTGGAATTATAAAGTCCGGAACTAAGTTACTTGTTTCGCACAAAGACGTAAATCCTCCACGTGGTGTAAGTTCCCGCTTTTATATACACAAATTTAAATAAAGCTACAGCCATACAGCTCTGGTTTATAATTTGCTCGTTTTGTTGTGTTAATAAATTGTATTGTGGTAATTAAATTTGAATGTTTTGCATCGGAGACCCTAATAAATGTTTCTTGCACTATTGCTTGAACCGGATTATGGTAATAAATTATTTTCTTGCTGGGTTCTCTCACCCTGGGGTACATGGGAGATCTTGTACAAATTGGAAAGCGATGAAGTATTGAATTTTTATTATTTCAGAAAAAAACGTAATAAAAATTTGTTAAATAAAGCAAGGATTTAAAACAGCCAAAACTAAACGTGCCGGCCTTTAATAGGACATTTAAGAGTCTATTCGCGCCGCGAAAATTGGATCCAATTTGGGGTTCGGGGCATAATGTTTTTCTCAAAAACGGTATAAGTTATCGATAATTTTCAAAAACTATATGAAAGCCAACACTTAAATCTAGGCTTCTGCTGTAATAATTTTTTAAATTTGGATTTAGTTTTTAATATTTCCTTAAGTGAAAGTCACCCTAAAATCGGTTATGTTTAGATACTATTTTCTTTTAACTCGAATCATATTTCAAAAATCCGTTACAGCAGAGGCATAGATTATTTCCATACCTTTAAAATGGTGTAAAATTTATGTCATTTAAGTGAAAAATAGTTACCGAAAAACATTATCTCCTGTAGGCTTGCAATCGGAAACAACATCGCATAAATACACCGAATTTGGCAGAACCTAAATAAAATATAATATTTTTAATGCGGCTATACGAAAATTGTGGTAGTGGGAGTTTGTTAGTCTCCGCCCACCGTCTCCGCGTCCTTTCGCCCGGCCCCTAAGGTGTAGCGTAAATGCACTGTCAATTTTTAGAATTCTTCATCGGCAGAAATCGGTCAGTTAAAGTATTTTTCTATTCTTTATAGTCTATTTAGACACATCAGTGACGTCTCAGTCACGGCCTGTAATGTTGTACTACTCCCCGAGAAAAACAAATATCGTTGGTTTATTTTAAAATGGACACGGTGACATATGATGGGCACAGTCACGTCAGTCTTGTTTCAGGATCCGTTCCGTCATATACCGATGACGAGAAGCTTACTGAATGCATATGACAAAAACCCGGATTGTATGATGTATCTCGACACTGTATGCAATTTTTGTAATGCATGTATTAGAATATTAAAAACTATTAAACTTTTTTTTAAATATCTCAAAAACTAAAAAAGCTACAAGTATGCTGCTAACGCCTTAATATTACTTACGAATTTATGTAAAACTTTGTTCATTCAACCTTTTTTTCTATCTTTAATAGTTTCTGAGATCCCAGTACATGCATCACCTGTCTTAAACTGTATGAATACAGGGGTAAAATTATTTGAATGAATATTGCAAAAGAAGGAAAAGTAGTAGATTACAATTTTATTAAATGCAATAAATAGAGACACTTTAATGTAAAGAAAACCGTGTTTGTTAAAATTTAAAACTGGTTTAAACTGTTTTTTCAGTGTATTTTTAAAGTTTTTAAAATAATCTGTAAGTTAAAAATATCAACGGACATCATGTGTTCCCAGGAACTAGGCCGAAGGTCCCATCTAGCAAGAAACTCTCAAGTTTTTTAAGGGCTCTAAAAGAAAACCTCAAATATACTACCTGACAGCATTGTTAGCTTCTGGACTATTATGTACTCGAATATTTGTAATTAAATACCACTCACCCGGTGTATAAATTCCAAATGACCTAAGAATCGGTATTTGTCTTGTTTGCAACTGGAAATGGAAAGTTCCAAACTAATTTGGAATTATAAAGTCCGGAACTAAGTTACTCGTTCCGCACAATAGCGTAAATCCTCCACGTGGTATAAGTTCTCGCTTTTATACACACAAATTCAAATTAAGCTACAGGCATACAGTCCTGGTTAATATTTTGCTGGTTTTGTTATATTAATAAATTGTATTGCGGTGATTAAATTTAAATGTTTTGCATCGGAGACCCTAATAAATGTTTCTTGCATTATTGATTCAACCGGTATATGGTAATAAATTATGTTCTTGTTGAATTTCTTTTATTCTGGGGTACATGGGAGATCTTGTACAAACTGGAAAGCGATTAGGTATTTAAAATTTCATTATTTTAGGAAAAATCGTTATAAACATTTATTAAATAACGTAACGGCTTTTAAAAAAGCATTTGAAAGTAAACTTTTGAAATTCTTCACCGACTGAAAACGGCGAAACTGTATTTTATTGCTTTTTTTACAAGTACCGCAAATACATTATTACATATTATTTTGTTTTAAATAATAGCCAAAAATTAAGTCACTATGAGAATTAAAGTTACTTTATAGCAGCAGATACCAATCTTTTTGTAAATGCAAACCACTGAAGCAAATATTAAATTCTCTATCTGAGATCCAATTTTGCATCACTTAGTTAAGGAAACATTTCTCTTAGGTATTGGAAATCACTACCTTCTTTGTCCATGGGTTTGACAAAGTTTTTCATTAGTCCAAGCTTAATATAGAGAGGCGGTAGCAGCTCCTTTTTTGGGTTAACAAGGGGGGCATATTTAGTGTTTGAAGTACCAGGTTCAAAAAAAGTTCTATAAGGCAAATCCTTTTTACTGCAGTGTTCTTTTGTTGCCCTATTGTCCCACAGACACAAAAAACAGCAATATTTTGTCAAACCCACTTGAAGTTCTAGCAAGATATCTATGACTTTTAAATCTCCACAGATATCCCACTGATACTGTTCATATTTAACACGATTTATTATGGTTGCTAAATTTTCATAGGTTTCTTTCATTGTCACTGAATGAGCTTAAAAAATAGATGTTTTTTTGCTTCCATCATGAAGCAGGACTGCTTTTGAGCTGTATTTCGCAAAATCTATAAATAATCGCCACTCCCTAGATAAATGTTTCCATATTAAGCTTATTCATTAAACCATCAATATCAAAACAGACACATAGCGACCCTTTAATTAAAAAAAAAACTTGATAATGTTACAATTTCGTTTTTGGTAAAGTGAAACACTTACTTTTTTATCTAACAAGTTCCACTATTTAAGTCTGAAACCAAAAGTTCCCATTTTTGTTTTGACAATCTTAGTTCACGTACCAAGTCGTTTAATTTATTCTGAGTTATTAAGTGAGGGTCACTGGTGGTTGGTAAAAATGTTGGGTCACAACTGGTGTTCTCAGGAAGTTGTGGATCAGATTCTGATAAAAAATTAGAATCACTGGGAAACACGATATCCAGGTTTAAATATCATACCGATATTGATAGTTATGAGAACTGGCCTAAGCGCAGAAGGCAAATTTGGATACTCTATTTTGTCTCTATACTTTTTTTGAAATCCCTTCTGTTTTATTAATGCAAAAGTAGCAATCACTTACACTGATTAGTAGGTTCTCTTCACACCATAGGAACAGCAAACGACATAGAATTTTTCTTGCAATACATCCACTGCACTAAATTTACGTGATAACTCACACAACAAACATAAGGAGCACAACTTTTATCTTGATTCCCAATTTGACACTTAAAATATAAAAATAGGCTGTTTTGTCTTCCTCATATATGGCTTTATAATAAATCGTCCACATATATAACAAAACTTATCTACTGGAATTTTGCAACATCGACGACTCGAAGCCATTTTATATCAAAATCGACTTAAACACTTGACTGTACTGAAACGAGACCGAAACCAACTTAACTGCAGAAAACAATAAAACTCTTAAAGGTTCGTACAATACTGTCGAAATAACTCCGTGGGATTTCTTAATATACCATAGGTATGGTTTGGATGACATTACTTAGATGATAATGGGAATAGTGCAGAGGTTGTAGTTTAAATAAAATGTTGTCTAAAACAGCCATGAAATACAGTAATTGCATGCTTGGTGCTGGAATATCGTTGACGGATTTAAAGGAAGATGGGATAAATATATAAAAGCCCGGCACCTAGTTTGTACTTAGGCTTTAGATAGAATTAAAACGAAAAAAAATCAATTTGTAGGGGTTTAAATTATTTTCTTAATGGTATCTTTTTCATCAGCACGGGATTCTGGAAAGTAACGACTAAGCTCTGTTTCCTAAGGGTCTGCAGGTGACTGTGGGCTCTTTTTATTACATTTTTTATAATCCATATATTTAATGTTTCTCTATTTATTACTTGATGTTACACGCAAAAGTATTGACCTTGCTAATTAGTTTTTTCATTGTTTAAACACATGAGCTGCATATTTAATTTGTATAAATGTTAAAAAAGTCCTTTACAAGATAAGCTTGCATCTTGAATTTGGGAATGCAATTTTTTTTAATAAATCATTAATGTTTTCTTGTTCAAAAACAATTGCAAGACCAATGTTTCTTTTCTTTTTTTCTAACGGTCTTTTACCTAAGCTTGGTAATTGGCTCTCTAGTTTCCTTTCTAATCGACGTATAGCAGTTATTGTACAGTGACGGCCATTTAATATTGGGTAAAAAACAACAAATTATTAAATTAATTAACAATTTAATAAATTCAAACCAACCTAAATATTCTTCCAAATAAATTTAATAGTTTATTGCGGCCCCGTTTTTTTCTAAGACAGAGTTTAGCCTTCCAGGCATCGAATGGACCAAAGCCCGGGCGTAGTCCAGATTTCCTCGTAACTCATTTCACGCCTTTAAAAATTTTTCCCTAAGTTTGTTTACATTTTGCGACCAATACTCATTTTCCCTATTTAATTTTTTAACTAATAAGCCCCAAATATTTTCCATAACACTTAAATCCGGACTACGTGCGGGCCATGGTAAATCCCTGATACGCTGCTCTTCCATCCATTCATCGATATGCCGGGGCGTATGAACGGGACACCTATCTTGCTGAAAGATAAAATTTTTGTCCGGAAATGAACCAGAACAGAAGGAAGCATGATATTCTGTAGTAGATCTAAATATACCTTCGCATTGAACCTTTCTTTGATAAAATAACATACAGCAAGTCCTTGCCAACCCCCAACATTTACCGAAAATCACCCACTACTTCAGTCCTTTTGGGTATATTTTTCATCAAATCGTGTTCCTTAAGGCCTATTATACCTTAAGTATGCTATCATAGCATAACCAAAAAAATCGGTGAATATTATATTTTCCCAAAATCAGAGGTTCCAAGTAAAATTGTAGAACAAATTCAATGCGTTGTTCTTTATTATTTGCATTTGTTAAAAATGGTTTTAAGGCTGCTGGGTGGCAGCGTAATTCGGATATTTGCCTTATATTTCGCCCTTCCGTTCTAACCGATGCTGGAAAATTGCTTTTCGTTTTTGCTTTAACTACAGATTTAAATGGTTGGTTTCTCAAATCATTAACTATATTATTGTCTTGTTCTTGATTCGATAGTTTGTGGCGACCACTTCCAGCTCTTCTCTCAAAGGAAGTGTTTCCTGTCATTTTTTTTAACAAAATGAATAGTACTCTTTGGAATGTTAATCTTCTCGCCACATCCCTTTTTGGCCAACCTCTCTGCTCAATATGTTGAATAATTAATACTTTTTGATCCAAAGTTTAGTTTGGCATTTTAAAAAATATGACTGACAACGGACACCTGTTCCTTTATTAGGTTTTTCAAAAGGTATTTATATTCAGTAGAAGGTGACATAAGCCTATTGTACGAAAGGAAAAAAGAATTGCCCAAGATTTAATGGCGGTTACTGTACATGGTTATTCTTCCAGCTTCTACCAAATTAATGCTGGGGTGCTCCAAGCCTCAGTACTGGCACCCACTCTGTTTTTTCTACACATCAACGATCTTCTCTTTTCCATACTTATTTCTATTTAAAGTTTGCTGACGGTAGTACCCTCCACTCTAATATTCAATTTCTCAAGTCAGTCAATAAGCCTAATTTGGAAACCAAGCCTAAGTCAATGCGGATATCTCTCTTACAAGACCTTAAACTTATCTTGGATTGGGACGCCAAAAATCTTGTTTAGTTTAATGCCTCCAAAACACAGTCATGTCCGCTGTCGCGAAAAAAGACTGCAATACTCATCCGTTACATACCGGCCGCTTGTATGTAACGGATGAGTTTTGCAGAACAAAGAGTCGTTTAATTTTTTCGGCATTACGTTTGGGAATAACCTCGACTGGCACAAACACATTACATCTATAGCATTAGCAGCTTCAAAAAACTTGGATTTCTCATTAGAGCCAGAAATCTTCTTCCAATCTGTATACTCTGTATGTATCCGAAATCAGACCCTGTTAAGAATATTGTTCTCATGTCTGGGAAATGGCGTCTCCTACAACTCTTAGCATTCTCGATTCCATTTAAAGAAGAGTCGTTCATCTTATAAATGATCCCACGATAACAGAAAAGCTTTCTTTTCTTGCCTACCGACAAGCTATGGGGGATCTGTCGCTCTTCTTGCAACTTTTATGCATTCTTTAACGGTTTACTTAGAGGGACCCCGAACTTCCCGCTTTCTTAGTTCCTTCATCTCTAGAGTGTCCATACTATGGAACCTGCTACTCGCAGAAGTTCCCTTTACCTCGCAGTCTCTAAATATACAGGGTGTTACTTAATGGTATGTCATAATTTGAAGGAGGCATTCCTGGATCGATTTTAAGTCGAAAAGTTCATATAAACGTGGGCCCTAAAATGCTTAGTTATTAAGATACAGGGTGTTAAAGTTTTATTTTATTTTCACTTTTTAATACATTTTTCAAAGACGGTTTGAGATATTAAACTGAATTTTGGCACAGGATATTATGGCATAAAAACACACTTTTCAGATGTTCATTTAATTTTTTTTGCAACCAGTGGCGTAGCTATGACGAATTTTCAAAACAATTTTACAAAAAAAATACTACGCCATTGACTTGGGAAAAAAATTATGGTTTTATAATAATTATCAATCAATTATAAACAAAAAATCCCTCTTTCTTTTTGCCGTAAAACTTACCGTTTGGGAGAAATCGTTAATTAAAAAATGTCTTATGTACCCAAATTGCATCTTGAAAAATTATTATTGAAATAAATCAAGTTAGCTTTGCTCGTTGCCAGCGATTGTTGTTTTGTTGTTGTAAACATTATGACACTGACGTTTCAATTTTAAATACATTTTTCAAATATTTATTTTTAAGCTATTTTCTTACAAACTAGTGAACAAAAAGCAATAACAATTAAATACAATACATACATAATTTACAAAAAATGTTGGAAATGACCACCTCTCGCCTCTATGCAGGCTTCTGCTCTTTTCTCATTGAATTACGAACCCTTTCAAAAATTCCATGCGTGTTTCGGATAGTTTCACATCCGTCAATAATTATATTTCTGAGTTCTTCTAATGTCACAATTGGTGTATGATAAACTAATGTTTTTAGGTGTCCCCACAAATAAAAATTAGGCTGTTCAGGTCAGGCGATCTAGGTGGCCAAAATTGTGGTCCTCCACGGCCTATCCAATGATTTTGGTAGGCTCTATTTAAATGCTCACGAGCCAATATGCTAAAGTGGGCGGGAGCGCCATCATGCATAAACCAAAGTTGTTGCCGTAACTGAAGAGAACATTTCAAGAAGCAAAGGCAAATCATTTTGGAGAAAATTACAAAATCCTGTCCGTTAAGGCGTCCTGGTAAAAAAAATGGTCCAATTAAATGGTCGGATACGATACCGATCCAAACGTTCAGTGAAAATTGTTCCTGAAAATGTGTCTCTGTAATCGCATAGGGTTTTCCTGGGCCCAGTAATGATTGTTATGGAAATTGTTATTGCATTTCTTGAAAAATTTGCTTCGTCCGTAAACAATATTTTGGCATCAAAATGAGGATTTTCTGTTACTTTTTGGAAATACCATCTACAAAATTGCGTACGTGGTTCATAATCTCAGGAAGCAATGCCTGAACCCTTTGTATGTGAAAAGGATATAACAAAGAATCTCTTAAAATCTCCCATACCGTCTTGTAGCAGATGTTTAATGCCATACCTATTTTTCGCGTACTTGTGGTTGGATCCTCTTCGACTGCATGCAGGACAGCCTCCTCCACTGCCGGTGTTCTAACTGTACGGGGCCTTCCTCGGAAATATTAGCTTTAAAACTGCCAGATTCAGTCAGACGACGATGAATGTTTATAAATGTTCGTCTATCTGGGAGAGCGCGATTAGGATACCTTTCTTGATACAAACGCCGCGCCTCCACAGCATTACCATTAGCTAGACCATAAAGGAAATGCATTTGTGTCATTTCCAAATTAGAATAATTTACCATTTTTTAACTAGCAAAATGCACGTTTTAAGATCGAAGGAGAAATAAATACAAACTGTCAAGAATGATAATTAACGTCAGTGTCATAATGTTTACAACAACAAAACAACAATCGCTGGCAACGAGCAAAGCTAACTTGATTTATTTCAATAATAATTTTTCAAGATGCAATTTGGGTACATAAGACATTTTTTTAATTAACGATTTCTCCCAAACGGTAAGTTTACGGCAAAAATGAAAGAGGGATTTTTTGTTTATAATTGATTGATAATTATTATAAAACCATAATTTTTTTCCCAAGTCAATGGCGTAGTATTTTTTTTGTAAAATTGTTTTGAAAATTCGTCATAGCTACGCCACTGGTTGCAAAAAAAATTAAATGAACATCTGAAAAGTGTGTTTTTATGCCATAATATCCTGTGCCAAAATTGTTCAATATCTAAACCGTCTTTGAAAAATGTATTAAAAAGTGAAAATAAAATAAAACTTTAACACCCTGTATCTTAATAACTAAGCATTTTAGGGCCCACGTTTATATGAACTTTTCGACTTAAAATCGATCCAGGAATGCCTCCTTCAAATTATGACATACCATTAAGTAAATAAGTCTCATGTAAATAAACTCCCTTCCACCACACTTAGGACACCCACGGTACGTTAAAACTTTCGCCTGAGCCTTCGTGGACCGTCTAAAGATAAAAAGGTACTTCTTTAATGTAAAGAAAATCGAGCTTCGTGTTTGTCAAAATTTAAAAAACTGTTTTTTTCGTGTATTTTTAAAGTTTTTGAAATCATTTTTCAGGTCAATCTGCAAGTTAAAAAAAAGATCAACGGACAGGCTCTAAAAGAAAATCTCCAATATACTACCTGACACCATTGTTTGCCTCTGGACTATAATGTACTCGAATATTTGTAATTAAATACTACTCACCCTGTGTATAAATTCCAAATGACCTAAGTATCGGTTTTTGTCTTGTTCGCAACTGGAAATGGAAAGTTCCAAACTAATTTGGAATTATAAAGTCCGGAACTAAGTTACTCGTTTCGCACAAAGGCGTAAATCCTTCACGTGATGTAAGTTCCCGCTTTTATATACACAAATTCAAATTAAGCTACAGCCTTCGGTCTGGTTCATATTTTACTCGTTTTGTTGTGTTAATAAATTCTATTGCGAAGATTAAATTTGAATGTTTTGCTTTGGCGACCCTAATAAATATTTCTTGCGTTATTGCTTTAATCGGAGTATAGTAATAAATTATTTTCTTGGCAGATTTCTTTTATAATGGGTCGAAACATGGGAGGTTGTATACGAATTTGGAAGTAAACAAGTATTGAATTTCATAATTACTTATAAGAAAAATCTTATAAAGATTTATTAAATAGCACCAAGAGAGGAATGTATGGAGAATAAAACTAAGCGGCATTTAGTTGTCACATTAGTTATCTTTTAATTTTTGTTTATTAATTTTAAATAGTTATGAACCCTGTAAATATACTATGTGTTATGGTGGCGGATTTATTCATTATAAAACATTTTCTCGGAAACCATAAGTAGTACATTAAAAAGATTTTTTTAATAAAGATTGTTTATAATAAAAGTATTTTTAAAATTTTAAAATATGGAATTTGTTTTTGAAAAAAAATCTTATTATTACTATTATATTTATTGCTTATAATGGGAAAGAGAGCAGCTTGATAAATTTGTAGAGCTAAGAATTATGTAAACCATTATTTATATCAAAAAGAATTTTAACAATTATTTCTATAATATACAGTGTATCGACTTAAGTTGGCAACATATCGGAAACTTTTTTATTATTAATTTTAGGAAAAAAAGTAATTCATCATAAAAAGTTCTGCATGTTCTGAAATCCAAAATGCAATCAACAGATATTAAATTATATTAATTCTTTACAAGGTATGTAAAAAAATATGCATTTTGCTTAAAACTAAAATACCTTTATATTTTATAATATCAAAAATAGTTATTATGAAAAGTTGTTTGGAATTTAAAACGATATTTTTATATGCAATCCTTCTAATTGAAAAAAAAAATACAAATTTTGCTGGCCTTTCTTCTAAATTTTATAATACTTTCTAGCAAATTCCGCTAAATACAACTGATGTTTTAAAAGTCACTGTCAAATATGTCATGTCAGAGCATCCTAGATTACATGTGTGATAATTAAATTAATTAAATTTTCGTTGTTCGAGTAAAGACTTTTTCAAGAAATAAAAAAAAAATACTATAAAAATGCAACTGCATATTTAAACATGATTTTTAATTCCGAACAATTTTTCGTAATAAGAATTTACGATATTGTGAAATATAAAGGTACTTTACTCGAGACTGAAATTCATATTTGTTGACTTACCTCGTATAAGATAAAAAAAAATATTTGATGATTGTATTTTAGTTTTCAGAACATGCAGAACTTTTTATGAAAAGTAACTTTTTTTTTGTAAAAGTTTCACATATGTTGCAACTTAGTAAACACACTGTATATATATATATATATATATATATATATATATATATATATATATATATATATATATATATATATATATATATATATATATATATATATATATATATATATATATATATATATATATATATATATATATATATATATATATATATATATATATATATATATATATATATATATATATATATATATATATATATATATATATATATATATATATATATATATATATATATATATATATATATATATATATATATATATTATATATATATATATATATATATTATATATATATATATATATATATATATATATATATATATATATATATATATATATATACATCCTAGTACCTCCCGTCTAATATAGCTCATTTATTATTCTACTGTAAAATTTTCATATTTTGCAGAGTTACCATTAAACCACGGTGCATTTCAGAAAAATAATTGTAGTTATACAGGGTGTCAAAATTTAGTGTAATACTATTCAAATTTAAAGCACTTTATTTTTTTATTTTAAATATGAGCCCCTGTATATTTTTAGGTCGTTAGATGCAGAATTAAAAAACAAACATTTTTCCAATTATAACCCTATCGAAATTCCTAACACATTAAAAGTTATTCGTTGAAAACTCATTTTGGCATGTATTTTAATAGTAATACCATTGAATAAAAATGATAGGTGGCTTTAAAAAACAATTTATTAACATTAGAGTTTCCTAATAACGTTAATTATTATCTAGAAATTGGTTTCATTTACCTAAATATTAGCCAAAAGTATTAAAAATTTAAAATATATAATTATTTAACATTTAAAGGTTTTTCTTAAATTAATTTTATTTAATTAATAAATAATAACAATTAACTCGAATTTTTATAATACGCCAAAATAAGATTTTGTGAGTTAAATAAACTCCAATGTTAATAAATTGTTTTTCATAGCCACCTTACTTTTATTCAATGGTATTACTATTAAAATAGATGCCAAAATGAGTTTTCAACGAATAACTTTTAATGTGTTAGGAATTTCGATATGGTTGTAATTAGAAAAATGTTTCTTTTTTAATTCTGCATTTAACAACCTAAAAATAAACAGGGGCTCATATTTAAAATAAAAAAAATAAAGTGCTTTCAAATTTGAAGAGTTTGACACTAAATTTTGACACCCTGTACAGTTTAATTAACCAAACATGACCTAAGCGACTGATATTACGTTCCTTAATAAGTTCCTTGTTTAATTCTATTAATCAAGCACTATTGGTATTTTTATTCATTTTTAAATTCAATGGTGCAAAACAGTTTTTTATATATTTTTTTTTTTTTGAAATTACTGAACCGATGTTGACAAAATTTTAGAGAAAGATAGTGGACTACAAGAGGTACCTAAATATACAAAAAAATACACAGTGTTCACACCTTTTTGTGACACCCTGTATAACCAAAATTATTATTACATAAAGTAATAAATGAGCTACATAAGACGGGAGGTGAGCTGCAGGAGGATATCTAAAAAAGTTTTCTTTGTTAACATTTTACACTTTAATAAAAAAAGTGAATCTCTATGTTTTTGGAGTGACTGAATCTAAATTACAATTACTGAATCACACATTACAATCTCAATTATATTTTGCCCAAAATAAAAAAAAAACATTACCTATCTAAACCCTGTGTTTATGTGTGTGATGTATCTTATTTTTGCTTTTATATGTTGAACCCTTCCTCTTAGACAAACCACTGATCGAAAAAAGTTATGGATATTGTGTTTTCGCGATGAAGAATTTTTTCTAGAAAAAATGTGGTATAGCTATTAATATATATGTCGTTTACGTTAAAAAAAAACAAATATTTGTAAACATAGCAAATTGTACCCAAACAGATAAAAGGCATTATCACCAAAAATTTATATTTTATTTTTGTAAAGTTTACCTGTGTTTGTTTGTTGCTAAGCGGCAGTTTGCGATATTGTAGTTATTCTGTCATCGCCAATATAAATAGGCGTCACTTTACGGTAGAGGAAGCAAATCAAGCCATTGGGTTGCTCTTTGGAGGTGCGCGACAGATCGATGTGGCTGATCGGTTTAATGTCTCTCAAAGTGTAATTTCCCGACTTAATAACCTATTTAATGAGACTAGATCTGTCATGAATTGGCATAGGGAGGGTAGACCAAGGACAACAAATGCTAGGAAGGACCAAAGATTAATAAGAGGAGCTAGGATGGATCCTACAAGAAACTGCATGTTGCTCAGCCAGGACCTTTTCGCTGCCAGCAGAATTCATATTACCACTCGGACAGTCTTAAATCGATTAAATGAAGCAGGTTTACACTCCTATAGGCCTATAAGGCGCGTAATAAAAGAGCCAACTGGAATGATGAGTGGCGTACTGTGATGTTCAGCGATGAAAGCCGCTTTTGTAGCGTTGTTTTGTTAGACGTACAGTTTTTGTCTGGAGACCAAGAAATTCAAGAGCTGATGACCCATATGTTCAAGAAGTACATCCATTTGAAGGTGGAGGTGGTCTGGGGTGGAATTTTCTACGGAGGTCGAACGGAGTTGTATGTTTGTGAAGGTACAATGACAGGTGAAATTTATGCCCACGACATCATTGGTAACATGGTGAATGATTGTCGTTGGAATTTGGAACCCAATTTCAGATTTCTGGATGATAACGCTCGCTCGCACAGAGCCAGGGTAGTACAAGAACGGCTAGCATTTAATGAAATTAATCATCTCCATTACCCCTACTGTCTTCAGATTTAAACTGCATTAAAAATGCTTGGGACATGCTCGGAAGGCCACTAATTGCCCATCAACCTCCTGTTTAGGACGTAAGGTCACTGAGGCAAGTTCTTCCACATTTATTGGATACCTTCGATCAAAATGACTTGGAAGCAGTAATAGCCAATAGAGGTGGAATTACTCGCTATTAATATTTTTTTTCTTTTTGAAAATTATCCGTTTTGTTACATTATTAGAGTAAAGTTGCTTGTTAATTCTACTAAATATTTTCTTAGTAAGAACAAATGTGTTTCGTTTCTGAAAGAGATGGTAGTAAATATACGTTATGAAATTTTTTACGAAAACTATTTTTTTCTCAGATAATTCACAATATCCTTAACTTTTTTCGATCAGTTTATATGCCATTTAATTTTAAACCAGTATGCTTTGTCAAAAGTTATTTACATAATAAAATACATTAAAAAGAAAATAAAAACGAAGTTTATTAAAAATATCCATCCATTTCTTGTCCCTTATTATTTACTCAGTGGCTTTGCATACATTATGTTTATTTTCATGCCTCGTGAGTTTCGGTTTCCTAAAATTTCTAAAATTTTAAAACATTTGGGGATTATGTAGAAAAGGTTTTGCATTAGTAATACTGCGATTTTTGTGTTTGCAGAAGCTGACGAGTTCGTCTTCTTTAAATATTTGCTAATGTTATATTATCTCTCGTTTTCCGTAACAAAGTATCTAAAAGAGATATTTCTTTTATGGGGAGTATTCTTTATTATTATTAGTTCACTTTAAAAAGTCTAATTAGCTATAGAAATCTACTTTGCAAATGCAATTAATGGTCTAGTGGAGATGTGTGTTTCCTGCGAAAAATAGTTAGAAGACTTCGAAAAATATTGTTCCATGACACCCCGTATAAAAACACGGATCCTGGTTTTACACCTTTTTATTGGATATCAGGTTTACAAATGTTTCTATGGTAACACTTTAACGTAACGTAATAATGACAACTGTTTAACCTTTAACTGTTTGTCAACTTCTTATCTCGTTGAAATACAAAACTAAACTGGCCCGTGCGGATTTCCTTCGCGCTTTATATAGTAATATGGAAAAGAATGGAAGGGTCTGGAAAAGTCTAGAATTAGCTGGAAGAATTCTTTTACTACAGGATGCCAGAAAAGTGTGAAAAGGATGTCTCCAGCGCCCTCAGGATAATCCGCAATGACCGTTGGAAAAAGGGAAAAACTAAGGTAACCTATTTTAAATAAATTATTGACCTAAACAAAATAATTCTAACCTTTTACATTTCTATTAACTAAACACTAACTAAAGTCCGTAACAATATGAACGATAGGTCATTTGACGCGGAATGCAAATCTGAGAAACGCGTTTTGAGGATTTTTTCTTTTCCAATAAAAATTGCAATTGTTAATAACTTAAAACGAAAAATTAAGACTTTTGGATTTTTGATGATAACTCAAAAACCATAAGTGATAACGAAAATTGCAAAAATAATCCTTAAAGAAAAGTAAATTTCCGATAAAAAAGTCCCAACTCACGGAGTTCTTTCTTCATTAATTATAATTTTAATTTAACGCTGAAAATGGGCCTCCGCGCGACTTTTTTGGTTGCGCGCTCGGCGTCAAAACTTACTACGTCACATTATGTTTTAAGTTAATTTTTTAACAAGTTGGACAATTGTTAATTAACAAAATTGTTTTAAACTTTAATCTTTATTTCACAGTGACGGCCAGCACATCTTGGGCCAAAAATTTGTCAAATATTGACTTCTCTGCAAATTTTTTTAAATCGCTTTTTTACCTTGTTTTACTTTTAATTACTATAAACAAAGCAAAATGTTAAAGAAAATATTTATTATAAAAACTAACAACTAACTACAATAACTAATAAATCAATTAAATATCCTTCCAAACAAATTTAACTTTTTTTCCTAAGACAAAGTTTAGCCTTCCAGGCATCGAATGGACCAAAGCTCGGGCGTAGTCCCGATTTCCTCGTAACTCATTCCACGCCTCTAAAATTTTATCCTTAAGTTCGTTTAAATTTTGCGGCTTAACTTATTTTTCCTATTTATTTTTTTAACTAATAAGCCCCAAACATTTTTCATAACATTTTAATTGGGCTACATGCGGGCTACGGTAAAACCCTGATAAGCTGCTCTTCCATATAAACCGGACATTTATCTTCCTAAAAGAAAAAAATTCTGTCCGGAAATCGATCCCGTACAGAAGGAAGCATAATATTCTGAAGTAGATCTATATATACCTTCGCATTGAACCTTCCTTTGATAAAATAACATACACCAAGTCCTTGTGCACCCCCAAACATTTACCGAAAATCTCCCATCCCTTCTGTCCCTTTGGCTATATTTTTCATCAAATCGTGTTCCTTGAGGCCTGTTTACCTTAAGTATCCCATTGTTGCACAACTGAAACACTTTTTCATCGGTGAATATTATATTTTCCCAAAAATCGGATGTTCCAAGTAAAATTGTAGAGCAAATCCAATGCGTTGTTCTTTATTTGCATTTATCAAAAACGGTTTTAAGGATGCCGGGTGGCAGCGCACTTCGGATATTTGCCTTATTCTTCGCCGTGCCGTTCTAACCGATGCTGGGAAATTGCTTTCCGTTTCTGCTGTAACTACAGATTTAAATGGTTGGTTTCTCAAAACGTTAACTAAATTAGTGTCTTGTTCTTGGTTCGATAGTTTAGGGCGACCACTTTCAGCTCTTCTCTCAAGGAAGTGTGTTTCCTGTCATTTTTTTAAACAAAATCAATACTACTCTTTGGAATGTTAAGCTCTTCCGCCACATCCCTTTCTGCTCAATATAATAAATAATTAATACTTTTTGACCCAAAGTTAAGTTTGGCATTTTAAAAAATATTTATAGACACTGACAATGGACACCTGTTTCTTTATTAGGTTTTTCAACAGGTATTTATATTCAGTAGAAGGTGGCATAAGCCTATTTTACAAAAGGGAAAAAGAATTGCCCAAGATTTAATGGCTGCTACTGTGCGTTAAAAAAAAAAGTTTAAATAATTGTCGTATAAATTTCTTGCGTCGTAGAGCCCTCCTTACACACATACCTAACAAGAGCACGCCATAAAAGTTTAAAAAATTTTAATGCTTTGTTTATAATAATTTTATAACTTTGACAATATTACTCTTATTTTTTATTTTTTGTCAAAGTTATAAAATTAAAATAAACAAAGGATTACTTTTTTTAACCTTTTATTGCCTTATGTTGTTAAGTATGTGCCTGCACGAAGCGAAAAATTTATATGACAATTATTTAAGCGTTTCTTTTTAATGTGCAATGAGGACGAAAGTTCAAACAATTTTGTTAATTGACAATTGTCTAACTTGTTAAAAGCTAACTTTTAGTTAAATTTTCAACGGCAATAATTTTTTTAAAGTGCTCTTAATAAACCATAATTTTTAAAAATTTTTCAATTAATATTTAATACCCTAAAAAAATATTCTGTGTCACGTATTCGGTTTTAACGCCGGGCGCGCTACCAAAAATGTCGCGCAGAGGCACATTTAATGAATCAATTAAATATCCTTCCAAACAAATTAATATTTTATTGCGGTTCCGTTTTTTTCTAAGACAGAGTTTAGCCTTCCAGGCATCGAATGGACCAAAGTCCGGGCGTAGTCCCGATTTCCTCGTACCTCATTCCACGCCTCTAAAATTCTATCCTTAAGTTCGTTTAAATTTTGCGGCCTTAACTGATTTTCCATATTTATTTTTTTAACTAATAAGCCCCAAAAATTTTTTATAACATTTAAATCCGGACTACGTGCGGGCCGCGGTAAAAACCTGATACGCTGCTCTTCCATCCATTCATGACTTGCCGGGCCGTATGAACGGGACACTTATCTTGCTAAAAGATAACATTTTTGTCCAGAAATCGATCTCGTACAGAAGGAATATATACCTCGGCATTGAACCTTTCTTCGATAAAATAACATACACCATGTCCTTGTGCACTCAGCCACCACCAAACATTTACCGAAAAATCACCCATCACTTTTGTCCTTTTGGGTATTTTTTTCATCAAATCGTGTTCCTTGAGGCCTGTATATTAACACATTTATTCAGTATAAAAAATTTTACAAAGTTTACAAAAAAAAGTTTACAGAAAAATAAATTAAAATATAATAACAGTAAATTGGACGCTTACAAAGAAGTTGTAAATTACAGTAAATAAAAAAAAATACATGAATAAACTTTTGGGTTTAAGTCCCCATGAGTATCAGAAATACAAAAAGACATATATAAAATAAAAAGAAAAGTCAATAACACATATGGACGGGCGAACAAAGGCGTTGAGCTGATGGAGGGGCTCTTGGTTCCGGCGGTCCCAGACGTTGATGCTGAAGGAGCGGTGAATGATCCACCCCTGAGAACTCCAGTAACCAGACATGAGACTAGTCCCCGTGGCGGTCGAGGCGGGCGAGGGCTGGTCGTTGGATGGGCACCGGTACCTCGGGCCCCAATGGGGCCGGACACATGGATGGGCTCGTCGGGATACAGGGTCCGGATTGTAGGAGGAACTCCGGGGAAGAGTAGGTGGCGACCTTGTTGTCGGCATGGTCCTGCAGAGGTCGGGAGTTTCCCGCACACCAGAGGTCCACAATGTTGGTGTGGCCGTTCCCTGAATGATGAGGTCCGGCTTGGGGGACCTTGGTATCACGCACGGAGGGTTCGACTTGGACGTCAACCCTTTGTTCCGGCATGCCAGCGAAGACATTGACTGCATGATCATGTCTCCGGATTCTCTCAAAGTGGGTGACTGGGCATCGTTGTAAGATGTGGGAGAGGGTCTCTACGTTCCTCCGGCTCGGCAACTTCTGGCTTCTTGAGGCAACGAACATTATGCAACCTCCGATGGTGGGAGAGTGTTAGTTCGAAGCTGCATCCCTGGACGTAGTCCTTATTCCATGACGGCGGCGGTCTCTGATCCATCGGTGGGTTCCGGCGTGGCCAGAGTGATTGCCAACCGCCGCTGACGGGCTGCTGAGCTTCGCGCCAAAATGAGGCCTGCGCATTTCCTCTCCCAAAAAGGGGGGGTAGGCCGGCGAGGCGCGTCTGAAGTTGTAAACATATTCAGAGTTGAGATAGGCTGCTAGCTTTCATCAGCAGTACGACGGACCGGTCCAGTCTTCCCAAGATGATTCAGGGATCCTGGCCGAAACAGAAAATCCCCAAACCGCCAGACTTAAGCTGAGCATAAACAGCGAATTGGGGGTCTGAATTGGCAGATGTAGGAAGGTTTTGATTGATCCCGGATACCCCGTCGGCGGTTTCAAAAGCTTGGCAGTGACTCTAGGATTTTGATAAGCGTATAAAAATTTTGGGAGGATGTAGTCCTTCAGAAGTACCAGTTTCTGATGGGCCAGGGGGCCCTTGGGTTGTTAAGGGCAGATTGCAGGGCCCGGTGGAAGGGAGGTCAGTCCCCATGAAACCTCCTTGACCTAATTTTAAAAGAGGAGTCGGCATCGACGAGAGGCAGTCAGTACCCAATAAAGACTCTTGCGTTCAGGGAAAGATAAAGTTTCTTCGGTTTAGGCAAGAGCTTGATGATAAGGCAGGAGCATTTACGGGATTGAGCTCCATTGTCGGGCCTCGAAGAATTTTGATGTGTGGCGGACCAGAATCTGCAAATCTCGCGAGGAAGGAGCGGAAGGAGCAGGTGTCCCATAAGAAAAAGGGCGTGATAGTAGCTCCATTTACTTGAGACCTGTTGGGAGAGGTTCGAGCCTAAAAGCAACTCGTCTAATACCAAGTTGAATAAGAGAGGGAAAGGGGATCACCCTGTTTGACTCCTCGATTAAGGCTATCCCTGGAACCTGGGAGCTACCGGCGCTAATAGTTGTTTGGCAACCAGTGAGTCCATTCATTATAAATTTTACAAGGCGTTTGTCCAGGGAGAATCGCTCCAGGGCCCTTTTGATTGAGGTGTGAGGGACGGTGTCAAAAGCCTTTTTAAGTCCAAAGAAGCAATAGAATAGGGCCTGGAAGAGTCACGGCAAGACCTGATCGGTTTGGAGAATCATTGTGTTAGCCAGAGTTCCATCCAGGTTGTAACCACGTTGGGCGGAGTTTAGGGGCAGAGCCGAGAGACGGCCAGACAAGAGACGATGGAGAGTTCGCCCGTATTGGCGACTGTGATAGGCCTAAGGATGTTACAAGGTGGGTCCTCGCCACCTTTTGGAATTAAGGTGGTGCGGCAGGACTTTGTCGTTGTGGTGTTATCCCGGTCAGCAGCATGGCGTTGAAAAGAATAGCCACACTACGGGTCGGTACTTGCTTCAGGTCACTAGTCGTCATTCCGTCAGGTAACATTGGAAGCTCGTGGATCCATATTGCTTTCGAATTGCCTCCATGGAAAATGGTGCATAAAGACCGGCGGTGGCGGGTTTCTCATCAGTGATGGCGTGGTCATCTGGCAGGGAGGCGGCGGAGAAGATCTCCTCGGTGGGCCCTGATGGTGGCTTCATCTGGATGCATCCAACATCCCGGCTCCAGTCCCTTGGTGAAATTGCCAGGATGCCTTGTCCTTAGTGAAGAGCTCCTGGTGCGCTTATACTTATAAGCCCTCTGAGCTCTGGTGTTCATGTTTGCCTGGGGGTGCGCCTACAGCTGGCTGTCGAACACGGCGTTCCCCTCCTCGGCTTAACCAGGTCAAGCACCCATCCAAAGCATTGTGGCATCCGTGGGGTCTTCGATGATGGAGAGAATTTTAGGCGGGTTGGTCATCAACTTCGGCGGAGGCTACCAATTCTCTAAGGAAAGGGCGATGGGGTCCTCCTCCGGCTCTGGAATATCGTCTCCGACCCTCGTCGTCGAGGAGGGGGAGAGGCAGGGGGACTGGGGTGGCGGTCGGACAGGGAACGGGCTTCCTGATGTTGGGAGGCGAGTCTCAATTCCTCGAACAAGGAAGGTCCTTCTTCCAGCACAAAGACGTCGTCGTATGGGCGCTAGGGGGGGGGAAAGGGGCCGCGTGGGTCCAGGCAGATCGGGAGCAACTGGAAGATCCGGAGCGGCGTGGCGGGGTCTTCATCAAGTTGGTTAAACGGACCGGGGAGTTGGACTGGGCGTCAAAGGCTTCCTTCTGTTCAGCTTCTACGGTTGCTCTGAGGGCTACAAGGCACGATTTTGTAGGTTCCGGATCTTGTCGACAGAACAGTTAAACTTCTCAGCCAAAAAAGAGGTTCGTTTCCCGTTGTAGGCGAGCTCCGCTTTTTCCATCGCTCCAGAGCCGGAAGGGTTCCCTCCTCCTGTTGTCTGCGGACCCGGATTGATGGTAGGCGGCCTGGTGGGTTTTCGCGGTGCTGGGCGGTCCGCGTTGGTTTTGAAGCTCTGGGAGCATTCTGGACAGATGTTTGGCCCGGGGTGGCAGTGGAGACGTCGGTGTTGAGCCAGGTTATTGGGGTCTGGATATTCCTTGTTGCAGTCGGGGCATATAAATGATCCTCCATCTGGACCGATGCTGGATTGTGATGGTCGGTTGTGGGACCTGGAGTGAACGATAAGGCCCATCCTGGAACCAAAGGATCTGCTGCAGATGGGGCAGGTGTGGGTGGGTGTCCAGGTGTGGGGGCTGGCAGGGGAGTTTGCCGGTTGGCTAACCTCTGGAAATTTCAATTAAAACAAGAGAAAAAATACCAACAGGGCAAAAAAGACAACCGCAGGGCGGTAAAAGGTCTCTCGAGACGGCGGAGGTGTGGGAGGCCCTGAAGTCCGGGAAAAGGCCGTCAGGGAGTCTCGTCACAGAGTGGCATTCAGGCCAGGTTTCGGAAATCCATGAATTCCCGACCATGAGCTACCACAAAGTCCCGGTATACCTCCCCACGTCCAGGTTTCACCTCTGCGAATGAAGACTTTCTCCACCAGCTGGAGGAGGAGGGTGGGCTCCCAGGCAGTGCGGCACTTTGAGGGTCATCCGGTCCACGGCGGCAGGAACTGGGAAGCGAATCCTGGAGCCGGGTGGGGGTGGGTCCGGATAATGGTCCGTAGGGCCGGTTGGAGGTGATGAGGTTCCTCCAATCTTGCAAGCCTGAGTGCATCCTCAATGTGGGTAGATTTGGGCTGGTGGGATCCTGGAGGGAGGGGTGTATTGACTGGACTGGATGACTCGTTGTTGGGGGTCCAATGGGGTTGAGATGAATAGCCTGACTGGGGGCTCCTCTGGAATGCATCATGGCCAAGGAGGACACTCACGATGGCCTGGAAGCGACCACCAACGCTTGTCCGCCCAAGAAATCGGCCTTTTCGGCGAGCGACTGTCAGTGCTGGATCAACGTTGATGGTGTCGGGGGTGTCCGTATGGCTTTGAGGCTCCAAGGGTGGAGGGTGGGCGGTGGGCCTCCCGTTATCGATGTTGCAAGGCTCTTTTGGGTCCCTGGCTCGCTGACGGGGTTTTGGCTTTCTCTTTAGTGACAGTCGTGGGGCATGTGGGTTGTTCCACCTGCGGGGCCCCCCGAATGGACTCTCCCGTAGCGATCTCGAACCAGGAAGTTGCTCCTGATGTCAGAAGTCATTCAGAAAGAAAAAACCAGAACAGAAAAAAATGAGATTAAAAATTACGGGCGAAAATAATAGTTACCAGGTTGGTACATTAAGTGTTGGTACCCTTAAGTCGGTGTATTAGATAGCGTCACCGCCAATTTTTCGTGATTAATACCCACATAGAAAAAAGCTAGTTGGCAAAACCTGATCATTAAGGTTAATGTAAATTAAAATTAAACATGTATTGCAAATCAGCATGATTGTTTATTTTAAACAAATGAAATTGCAAATACCGATGTAATTAAGCGACCTCATTATTTCTAGGTTTATGAACTGATATTAAATATCAAATAAAATTGAATTATTGAAAATTTTCGAAAAGGGAAAACCTGGGACAGTGAAGGAAATAATGAAGCCCCAGGTTGATGTGGGGGTGAGAAGAAACAGAGGGGCGATGTATTAACAGGTGGTGCACTGGTTGACTGCGAAAGAAAGAAACCAAAAACCATTGTAGCAGCAAAACCTTTTTATCGGTGAATATTATATTTTTCCAAAAAAATCGGGGATTCCAAGTAAAATTGTAGAGCAAATCCAATGCGTTGTTCTTTATTTGCATTTGTTAAAATCGGTTTTAAGGCTACCGGGTGGCAGCGCAATTCGGATATTTGCCTTATTCTTCGCCGTGCCGTTCTAACCGATGCTGGGAAACTTTGTTTTTTGTAACTACAGATTCAAATGGTTGGTTTCTTAAAACATTAACTAAATTATTGTCTTGTTCTTGATTCGATAGTTTGGGGCGACCACTTCCAGCTCTTCTCTCAAAGGAGTGTGTTGCCTATCATTTTTTTTAAACAAAATGAATAGTACTCTGTGGGATGTTAAGCTCTTCCATCACATCCCTTTCTGGCCAACCTCTCTGCTCAATATAATAAATAATTAATACTTTTTGACCCAAAGTTATGTTTGGTATTTTAAAAAAATAATTTTAGACACACAATGGATACCTGTTTCTTTATTAGGTTTTTCAACAGGTATTTATATTCAGTAGAAGGTGGCATAGGCACATTTTACGAAAGTGAAAAAGAATTGCCCAAGATTTAATGGCCGTTACTGTACGTTAAAAAAAAATATTTAAATAATTGTCGTATAAATTTCTCGCGTCATAGAGCTCTCCTTATACACATACCTAACAAGAGCACGCCATAAAAGTTTAAAAAATTTTAATGCTTTGTTTAGAATAATTTTATACCTTTCACAATATTACTCTTATTTTTCATTTTTTGTGAAAGTTATAAAATTATAGTAAACAAAGGATTACATTTTTTTAACCTTTTATTGGCTTATGTTGTTAAGTATGTGCCTTCACGATGCGAAAAATTTATATGACAATTATTTAAGGATTTTTTTAATGTACAATGAGCACAAAAGTTCAAAACAATTTTGTTAATTGACAATTGTCTAACTTGTTGAAAACTAACTTTTAGTAAAATTTTCAACGGCAATAAATTCTTTAAAGTGTTCTAAGTACACCATAATTTTTTTAAATTTTTCAATTAATATCTAATACCCTAAATAAATATTTAGTGTGACGTATTAGGTTTTGACGCCGAGTGCGCTACCAAAAATGTCGCTCAGAGGCACATTTTCAACGTTAAATAAAAATTATAAATAATGAAGATAAAACTGCGGAGGAAAAGACTTTTTAATTGGAAATTTCCTCCCCTACAAGGATCTTTTTTGCAATTTTAGCTATCTCTTATGGTTTTTACGTCATTAATCATTAAAAATCGAAATGGCTTTTTTTTGTTTTTGTTAATAACAATTGCAATTTTTATTAGCAGAAAAAATCTTCAAAACACCTTTCTCAGATTTGCATTCCACGTCGAATGAGCCATCGCTCATATTTTTTGAAGCCTTCTAAATATTTTTCGCAGGAAATATACTTCTCGACTGGACTATAAAGATATTGGCCAGATTTGGACACCGTTTTTTATGTGTATTATTATCCTGATATAGATTCTGTGATTTGTTACTGCTACAAGCTTCTTTTTGAGAGTATTAATCTCTTTTGTACTGAGACAGACTGTCGCAACGGATAAGTACCCTAGTTGGGTTGATAGTGGACTTCGCAGATGTATTGTTAAGCAAAACAAACCCTAAAAGAGCTTTAAAAATCTGGTCACAGAAGCGAATAAGAGATGTATTTTGACTTGCGCTGTTACGTTAATGTAGGAACTGATATGTGCCATCTCCTTTATGTTATCAATGTTGAATATTTAATTTCTCAGAACATTAGAAATTGTATAATAATTTATCAAAAATCTCAAAAAAAAATCCAATCTCTCTTTCCAACAAGATTCAAAGCATCTTATTCCAACAACCTTGACATCAACTCAACTGCTGTGAAACCAGTCATATTTGCTACTACTTTGTTATCTTAAGGCGCGTTTACACCAAAGTTAACAACTGAAAGTTGACAAAAAATTGTTTGAAGAAAACTAAAAGTTGTCAACTAAAAGTTGCTTTTCTTAAATTAGAGCAACAAGTGGAAGATTTTTTAAAGAAAACTAAAAGTTGCTATTGTCACATTTAGAGAAACAAGTAAAAAACTTGTTGCCAAAGAATTAACGCAAAAAGTTTAGGCAGTAGTTCTCCAGTTCTCCACTAGTTTTCTACAAGTTGCTTGTGCAAAGCGTGCAGCAACAAATCTTCCACTTTTAGTGTCAACTTTTTTTGATCTTTTTAAATTTACATTTAAGAGCATAAAAGTTATCAAAAAACTGGATCAGTTTGACCCATCCAAAAACGCAGGACCAGAAGGCATTTCCACAGTACTTTTAAGAAGAGGTTCGTTATCTCTGGCATTACCATTGCAAGAAAAAACTAAACGTTGGAAATGTGAAATAGCAATTATTTCGGCGATTTTCAAAGTGTTAAGTCGATAATTACTTTAAATATATTTTGGAGCTTTAATTACTCTCAAACAGCATTGATTATCAAAACTTTGTATTATCGTCGGTAAAAGCCGGGTATCAGGTTGACGTTATTTATACCGACTTGGAAAAAGCTTTTGATTGCGTTTGTTATCAATTTTTGTCAAATAAACATTACGAGATTCATATTTCGGAAAGTTACCTGACATTATACATGCGCTACCTTAGTTTTATCATCGTCACCGCGTATTAGTGAGTGGATCTTCCATGACCATGGACCATTCATAGTTTTGCTGACGATAGTATCTTCCACTCTAACATTTAATTTCTCAAGCCAGTTAATAAGCCTGATTTGGAAACCAAGTGTAGGTTAATGCGGATATCTCTTTCACAAAACCTTAAACTCAGCTTGGATTGGAGCGCCAAAAATCTTGTTTAATTTAATGCCTTCAAAACACAGTCATGTTCGCTGTTGCGAAAAAACTCTGTCAATGCCATTCCGTTACATATGAGCGGCCAAGTTTTGCAGCACAAAGAGTCTTTTAATCTTGTCGGCGTTACTTTTGAGAGTAACCTCGACTAGCACAAACACATAACATCCATAGCCCCAGCAGCTTCAAAAACGCTTGGATTTATCTTTCGAGCCAGAAAGTATTTTTTTCCAATCTGTTATATTATTTATTATAGAATCATTTTATACTTTTCTTACCAAAAATCTATTATCTGTCTCTCTCTAACACATGATTTCTTATAGAAATTGCCATTAATATGAATTATTCAAATAGGTGCGATACAACATTGGTTTTGGGATTTTAAAAGCTCTTAAAATTCATAATAAACATTTCAGGACCATATTTAAAAAAACAAAGTTAATGATGGCAGCTCAAAGACGAAACGTAGGGGTGTAAATCTAATAACACTATCTTAGAAAACAGAAAAGGTAGCCATAAAAATGTGAAATTTATGTTGTTAAATCTATTTAAATAGAATCATAAAAAAAATAAAATGGAATCACGAATATTCGGTTTTTTCCTTAAGTCTTCGGAAGTATTTAAAATGTTTAATCTTTTAAAGTGAAATTTAATTCAGCATTAAATTGCGCAACTTTGCCCCCATTTAACCAACCTCGTTTATCATTAAGTTTTCGAGATCTTAATGATGAGGCTTGAATTTGGGACACCCTGTACACTCACAGCCTTTAATCGGTACATAAAGTTAAGAAACACCCTGTATAGTATACGCATTCTTTAAAACTTGACGAGTTTTTTGAGTGGTAGACTTAACAAAAATTGAAATTGAAATGCAAAATATTAAAACAGCAAATAACACACAAATGTAATCAAAAATATATCCCCCAATCAGAAACATTTCATTATTTATTTCTTATTATTTACCCAGTTGCTTTCCATACTTCCCATTCATTTTTATGCCTTTTGATTTCTTATTTGCGACATTTCTTTATTTTTAAATCAGTTGGGGATTATGTCAAAAGATTTTACATTACCCAATGGTATTACGACTTCTGATGATGTTTATGGAAATTGACACATCTGTGTTGTACAAATATTGTTTTCTGTTGCAAAATCTATGGTATTTCATACTTAAATTGGATTCTTTTTTTAAAGAATATTTGTTAAGAAAAATAAAAAGATCCTGAAATAAAATGTGATTTAATTATTTTGCTTACTTTTAAAAAATGGCATGTTTTTACAGATTTTTGCAGTTAACACAAAAAACCTTTTAATGTAACATTCTATAGACAAAATGTGATCAAAAACATAAATACTTGGAAATAAGTCAAACTGATCTTCACAAATATAACTGTTAACATTATTTCTAATTCACTGTTAATTATAACATGTAAACATAAATTAACTGTATGGAAATCGGCATATTGCACAGCCACACAAAATAACGGTCTGTGCTTTACAAGCGATATACAGGGTAACCGGGAAAATGTGGGAAATCTTTTAATTATGAGAAAAACACGTGAAGAGAATACTACAAGATCATATAGGCCTTCACTTCGGAGATATTCGCTCCCGAAGAGCTCTAATGGAATCAAGTTTTTTAACATAATTACACTGGCTGACACAATTTGTGTAACACAGTTCAGCCTATTATTTACGTAATGCTTATACCTTTCTAATAATAAAAAAAATATCCATAAAGCCCTCATATGTCCAGTTTTCAATGGGCCCATTAGACCCTTTTAAATTCTCAGGTATTAAATTTTATGAGGGATCATTTAAAAGGAGTGCGAAATAATAGGTTGTTTAAAATATTTAGTCTTCTTTCGAGTGTCGAATTGACTAGTTCTGTGCAGTAAAGAAAGTATTTTTAACGGCGAAAATGTCGAGTGAAAAGCGACGGGGTTGCAAAATTTCTCCAGACAAGTTTTGTTATATTTGTGGAGAATTTATGGTGAAGTTACAAGCCAGGTCATTTTCTGAAAATGTGAAAAAAGCCTATTTCATGTATTTTGTTGTTTTAATCGGAGATCAAGAGAAGCAGTGGTCTCCACATGTTTGTTGTGTCAGCTGTAGCGTCTCATTGGTGCAGTGGATGAAAGGGAAGAGAAAAAGTATGCCTTTTGCAGTTCCAATGGTATGGCGAGAACCCACCAATCATTTTGACGATTGCTATTTTTGCATGACAAAGACTGAGGGTTATTCCAAAAAAGAAAAGCGCAAGATCGAATATCCGAATTTGCCATCTGCCATAAGACCTTTTCTTCACAATGCAGAATTACCAGTACCGACTGCACCTTTAAATTGGCAAGATGTTGTTTTGGGAGAGAATGGAGATAATGACACATCATCAGGCAGCTCCAAAAAACAATGTATTGATCCTACTTTTATTCCAGGACCCAGTTCCGACGAGCCACATTTAATTGGTCAAAGCGAGTTAAATGATTTAGTACGTGATTTGGGGTTGTCAAAGCAATAGTCAGAACTTCTTGGTTCCTGTCTTAAGGAGTGAAACTTATTAGCCAAAGAAACAAAAAATATGACTTTTAGGAAAAGAAATGCTACGTTTTCTGCATTTTACAATATGCAAAACTCGATATGTGCGTGTACTGATATCGAAGGTTTTAATGCAAGAACTTAATATCGAACATTCTACTTGTGAGTGGCGCTTGTTCATCGACTCATCAAAATATAGCTTAAAAGCTGTTTTGTTACATAATGAAAATTTAAAACCATCTATACCAGTTGCCCATTCAGTTACAATGAAAGAAACCCATGAAAATATGAGTATACTCTTAGATACAATAAATTACAACCGGTACGAATAGCAGATATGTGGCGATTTAAACGTTATAGCAATTTAACTGTGACTTCAGGAAGGATTTACAAAATATTGCTGTTTTCTTTGTTTGTGGGATAGTCGTGCAGCGAATAAACATTATGTTCAAAGTTTAGCCGGAAAGGAGTGAATTTCAACCGGGATCTCAAAATGTTAAATATATGCCACTTTTAGATCCAAAAAATGTGCTTTTGCCTCCTCTTCATATTAAACTGGGACTGATGAAAAACGTTTTGAAGGCTATGAATAAAGAGAGTTAAGGATTTCAATACTTAAGACAAGTCTTTCCCCAATTAAGTGACGCCAAATTAAAGGAGGGTATTTTAATTGGGTCACAAATCAGAAAATTGCTGGATGATGTTAATTTTAAAGAGAAGCTCACCACGCAAGAACTCAGAGCTTGGAACTCATTTGTAAGTGTAGTGAGGGGATTTTTAGGCAATAATATGGATGCAAACTACGAACAACTAGCTAATAAACTGATACGGCCGAGTGATGATCGCGTTGTTAAATTTAGCAATGGACTTAGCAATTGTTTAAAGTTAACAGCGGTTTAGAATGTTTAACAAAATCTCAGATTTTAAGAGGTTGCCTACTAAAATCATTAAATAACACTGACAATGACGTTTTGTTAAACATTCTAAACTGTTGTTAACTTTTAACAATTGCTAAGTCCATTGCTTAATTTAACAACGCGATCATCACTCGGCCGTTAGATTCCTATAAATCGCATGGTTGCCGAATGTCATTAAAAATTCACTTTCTTCATTCCCATTTATAATTTTTTCCTAAGAATTTGGGCGCCGTCAGCGACGAGCAAGGTGAAAGGTTCCATCAAGATATCAGGACAATGGAAATTCGGTAGCAAGGACGATGGGATCCAGCCATGATGGGTGATTACTGTTGGTTTTTGAAGAGAGAAGATGTGACACCCCATAAAAGGAAAAAGTAGAATTAATGTGTTTATTATGATTGTTTTTTTCTTAAATATCAATATAATATAAATTATAAATTTAATCGATATACAAGGTTGTAAAATATATTTTTTTAAATACATATTATATGATGCCGTTCTACCTATATGTGGTTTGTTTAATGTAATGTAACAAAAAACCTTACGTGTTACAACTTTTTGTTTGACATTTTCGTATTTAGATAGGTCCATTCCACTGCAATATGCTATTCAGCTTTGTGTTACATCAAAAACATTTTTTTTGTCGGCCAGTGTTATTAAACCACTAGGTATACTTCAAATTATTAAGATATAATACCAAGTAAGACTATTTAAATTACTAACAAAGGAAGTGTGCTAAATTACTCACAGCTGCAGGAACGGACTAGCTGTGACATTCATGACTCCTTTTTTATGCCCTGTATCGATAAGAACTTTGGACAACGTTTTTTACAAACCTTTAACTTTGACTAAAAATTAAGTACTCCTCATTTGGTCGGGTTGAATATAAAAAAGAGGATTTTTTTCTGTCACCAACATAATAGTTTAATTAAAAGTTAAACTTTTAATTAAAAACTTCTTAGGAGGGTTTAACATGGGCTCGGTGAAGTCTGATACACTCGCGAGCATAACAAATTAAGATTTTTTTTCATTTTTAACTCCACTGAAGAACTATGAGACTAACGGTGTAAATGAAGTGACGTTTTTCTGAAAACGGTTGGGATTGGTGACATGACTAAAGAGTACTTAGTTTTTAGTTAATAATTAAAGGTTTGTAAAAACGTTATTTAAAGTTCTTATCAATACAGGGAGTAAAAAAAGAAGGCTTTATGGAAATAAAGCCAACACAAACACTACACACCCACAAACACATTTGCACACAGGCTTAATTCTAATAGTACGGGAGGTAGCGCTACATTTAGTCATTTTATACCGACTAAAAATAACAAGAATTATAATATTCCCTTACTACTTTCGAGCTCTAGATGTCAGCTACTCCGGTAGCGGTGGAGCTGAAGGTAGCAGTATATTAAATTAGATTAGTTCAGCGGAGATGGCAAAAATAACCTTCACCACTGTAATCTTACCAGATTTATTGTGGTTTCTCCTATTATTCTTTAGAGTACCTTGTCCAGGCCCGTCTTCTTAACTAGACTCCAGAGTCTTGACACTGGCCACTCCATATATCTTGTCGGTTTTGGCTTTTCCTCACCAAGCCTAGTAGACCTAAGCCTACATAGTGCTTCACAGTGGCACCACACATGTACGGCTGTTTCTTCAGCCTCCTAGCAGAATCTACACAGGCTATCCTCCACCAGGCCTATTCTTTCCAGGTGTTTGTTGAGTTTGCAATGTCCTGTTAGTTGACCTACCGTTATCCTTACGACCTTACGACTGTGGCTCAGTAGGTCCAAAGTAAACTTGACCGAGCAGGTCTTAATGAACTGCTTTGCCTGTCGTTGTCCTGGTGTTTGTACCCACCAGCTTTGAAACTTTCTGTCTACTCAACTCTTAATCAGTATATCAAAGTCGGTATAAAAACTTTTGGTTCGAGTATTTTTATATAGTTCCAAAATTTATGAAATATTATTTTAGATTATTTTAAATTAAAAATGAAATCCTTAGCTCTATTAAAGGGTAGGTTAATGGTTATATGTCAGTCACATGTATAAACCATGCTGAAAACTTGGTAATATAAATTCATTTTATACTTTTAAAATTTATGCAGCTGAAATTTCATACTTTTTAAATAATAATAAAAAATATTTTTATTTTTTTCTGACTCTGTTTGAACAGATGTAACAAAATAAATTTAACATTTTTATTGCTACTTTTTCTGTTCTATAAGGTAGTGTTATTAGATTTACACAACGACGTTTCGTTCCAATTGCGCTGCTATCATCAACTTTGTTTTTTAAATACGGTCCTGGATTTTTTACCACTGATTTTTAAAGCTTTTAGGATCCCAAAACCAATTATGTATCATACTTATTCAGAAAAATCATTTTATTGTTTTTCTACTAAAAATCTATTAGATATCTGTCTTTCTCTAGGTAGGTAGGTTTAAAGTGAGTGGGTATAACACCCTTTCACCGCGACCGATCGGTCTAATGTGGCTCACACCCTTTTATATTTCTCCCAGACTCCTAAAAAATCTGATGATCCTGTTGGAAGAAAGATCTTTCATCTCCCCCGGCAACAAGATGTCATTGCCGAGGATTGCGAATCTTAGTCGTGCCATTGCTGGGCACGAACACAGTATGTGTTCTGCCGATTCATCCCCCTCCATGCACATGCGGTACTCGGCGTCTTCCGCTAGGCCGATCTTGTGCATGTGGTATTTTAATCTGCAGTGTCCTGTGTACAGTCCCACTAGAGTTTTAAGGTGTACCCTTGATTGCTCCAGTAGTTTGACAGTACATTGTTGGTTCGGTGGGCTTATGAAGGCCTTCGAGTGTCTGAGATCCGGAAGTCCATGCCAGTACCGAAGATTTTTTCTTTGTGTCCAAGCTGATATGAACTGCTTGGCCATTCCATAAGATATACCGATGACCGGTTCCGGCCCTGTGAATTTTGTTTCCGCCCCCCTTTTGGCAAGGAGGTCTGCAGATTCATTACCCTCTAGGCCGGTGTGTCCAGGTATCAACAGTAGTGTAACCTTAATGTTTTGACCTAGTTTGATCAGCGCATCCTTGCAATTCCAGACGGTTTTCGAATTGCACCGGCTCGATTCAAGAGCCTTAAGAGCTGCTTGACTATCGTAGAATATTTTAACTGTCTTACGTGTGCAGTGCCGATCAACCAGCGATCTAGCACACATTTCAATAGCAAATACCTCCGCTTGAAATATGGTTGCGAGAGTGCCCAGGCTAAAGGAAAACTCTGCCCTCGGCCTCTGTCCATATATTCCAGCTCCAACACCGTCCTTGGTTTTGGAGCCATCGGTGTAGCAACAGATGTCAGCCCGGAACAGGTCGGTGTCTTTCTCTAACACATGATTTCTTTTTGAAAATTGCCATTAATATGAATTTTTCGAATAAGTGCGATACATTATTGCTTATGAGATCTTTAAATCCGAAATAAAAAATCCAGGAACGTGTTTAAAAAAAGAGAGTTGATGATGGCAGCTCAAAGACGAAACGTCGGTGTGTAAATTTAATAACACTATCTTATAGATCAAAAAATGTAGCAATGGTAATGTAAAATTTATTTTATTACATCCATTCAAATAGAGTCAAAAAAGTTAAAAATGAAATCGGTTTCTTCCAAATCTCTTCGGAAGTATTCAGAATTTTTAAACTTCGAAGGTGGCATTTTAATCAGCATCAAATTGCGCAACTCTGCACCTATATAATGGACCCCGGATCTTTTCAGGTTTCCGAGATCCCAATGATGAGGCTCGAATTTGGGACACTCTGTACATATTCTATGAATTTAAGAAAATGCTCAATTAAAAACATATTTATTTTTGACCATCGAGTATATCTTGTGTACCTTAAATATTAAAGTTAATTAAAACAAGCTTTGTTTTACTGTTGGCACTAATTGCTTCTTTGAAGTTTTGCAAAATCATACTTATAACGAGCAACTGTAATAAATATGCTCCTGTAAATAAGTAACTAGATAAAGTTGCCTCTTGTACTTTATAAGTTTACATAAATTAAAGAAAGTTTTTACATTCATTTACTGAAAAGTAAAATAAAAACCTACAATTTATTTCATGTTTTAACGAGTTTCATATTTTTAATGATCGTCTTTTTATAACTAAACTAATAAAAAGAAATAAAATATTTTTATGCAGTTGGTCCATCAAATGTGCAACAAATAAAAAACTTTTTTGCTTGTAATTATTTAGAAAATTTTATTTACAGGGTGTGACAAAATATCGTTCAAATAATTCTAGGGGTGATTCTACATGTTAAATTATGAAGAAAAGTTTATATCAACATAGGTCCACAAATGCGTCATAAGGTTGCTATGGCGATTCAAATATTACACTGGGACTTAGGTTTTACTTTATGTCTCTGGAACGCGAGTTGTCAGAAATAATGAAAAATAGGTGGTTTTCAAGAAATTTTATCTTCATTAGATTTTATTGCCTAGAATATACAGGGTGTTACTTAATGGTATGTCATAATTTGAAGGAGGCATTCCTGGATCGATTTTAAGTCGAAAAGTTCATATAAACGTGGGCCCTAAAATGCTTAGTTATTAAGATACAGGGTGTTAAAGTTTTATTTTATTTTCACTTTTTAATACATTTTTCAAAGACGGTTTGAGATATTGAACTGAATTTTGGCACAGGATATTATGGCATAAAAACACACTTTTCAGATGTTCATTTAATTTTTTTGCAACCAGTGGCGTAGCTATGACGAATTTTCAAAACAATTTTACAAAAAAAATACTACGCCATTGACTTGGGAAAAAAATTATGGTTTTATAATAATTATCAATCAATTATAAACAAAAAATCCCTCTTTCATTTTTGCCGTAAAACTTACCGTTTGGGAGAAATCGTTAATTAAAAAATGTCTTATGTACCCAAATTGCATCTTGAAAAATTATTATTGAAATAAATCAAGTTAGCTTTGCTCGTTGCCAGCGATTGTTGTTTTGTTGTTGTAAACATTATGACACTGACGTTAATTATCATTCTTGACAGTTTGTATTTATTTCTCCTTCGATCTTAAAACGTGCATTTTGCTAGTTAAAAAAAATGGTAAATTATTCTAATTTGGAAATGACACAAATGCATTTCCTTTATGGTCTAGCTAATGGTAATGCTGTGGAGGCGCGGCGTTTGTATCAAGAAAGGTATCCTAATCGCGCTCTCCCAGATAGACGAACATTTATAAACATTCATCGTCGTCTGACTGAATCTGGCAGTTTTAAAGCTAATATTTCCGAGGGAAGGCCCCGTACAGTTAGAACACCGGCAGTGGAGGAGGCTGTCCTGCATGCAGTCGAAGAGGATCCAACCACAAGTACGCGAAAAATAGGTATGGCATTAAACATCTGCTACAAGACGGTATGGGAGATTTTAAGAGATTCTTTGTTATATCCTTTTCACATACAAAGGGTTCAGGCATTGCTTCCTAGAGATTATGAACCACGTACGCAATTTTGTAGATGGTATCTCCAAAAAGTAACAGAAAATCCTCATTTTGATGCCAAAATATTGTTTACGGACGAAGCAAATTTTTCAAGAAATGCAATAACCAATTTCCATAACAATCATTACTGGGCCCAGGAAAACCCTCATGCGATTACAGAGACACATTTTCAGGAACAATTTTCACTGAACGTTTGGATCGGTATCGTATCCGACCATTTAATTGGACCATTTTTTTACCAGGACGCCTTAACGGACAGGATTATTGTAATTTTCTCCAAAATGATTTGCCTTTGCTTCTTGAAAATGTTCCTCTTCAGTTACGGCAACAACTTTGGTTTATGCATGATGGCGCTCCTTCCCACTTTAGCATATTGGCTCGTGAGCATTTAAATAGAGCCTACCAAAATCATTGGATAGGCCGTGGAGGACCACAATTTTGGCCACCTAGATCGCCTGACCTGAACAGCCTAGATTTTTATTTGTGGGGACACCTAAAAACATTAGTTTATCATACACCAATTGTGACATTAGAAGAACTCAGAAATAGAATTATTGACGGATGTGAAAGCAGAAGCCTGCATAGAGGCGAGAGGTGGTCATTTCCAACATTTTTTGTAAATTATGTATGTATTGTATTTAATTGTTATTGCTTTTTGTTCACTAGTTTGTAAGAAAATAGCTTAAAAATAAATATTTGAAAAATGTATTTAAAATTGAAAAAAAAAAGTTTAACACAATCAAGAATGATAATTAACGTCAGTGTCATAATGTTTACAACAACAAAACAACAATCGCTGGCAACGAGCAAAGCTAACTTGATTTATTTCAATAATAATTTTTCAAGATGCAATTTGGGTACATAAGACATTTTTTTAATTAACGATTTCTCCCAAACGGTAAGTTTTACGGCAAAAATGAAAGAGGGATTTTTTGTTTATAATTGATTGATAATTATTATAAAACCATAATTTTTTCCCAAGTCAATGGCGTAGTATTTTTTTGTAAAATTGTTTTGAAAATTCGTCATAGCTACGCCACTGGTTGCAAAAAAATTAAATGAACATCTGAAAAGTGTGTTTTTATGCCATAATATCATGTGCCAAAATTCAGTTCAATATCTCAAACCGTCTTTGAAAAATGTATTAAAAAGTGAAAATAAAATAAAACTTTAACACCCTGTATCTTAATAACTAAGCATTTTAGGGCCCACGTTTATATGAACTTTTCGACTTAAAATCGATCCAGGAATGCCTCCTTCAAATTATGACATACCATTAAGTAACACCCTGTATATTTATGATATGGTATACAAAATCGAAAAATTATAACCCGGGCACTCGAAAAGGTGGGGAAAGTGCCTAAGAATGCATAGGTATGCAAAAAAGTTCATTTTTTGCGATTTTTGAGAATTTTTCAAGGAGTATTCAAAAGAATAAATTGTGAAAAAAGATTTTTAGTATAATACAAGATTTAAGTTACATATTGGGTCATAAGGATCTTTTTGGACCGTTTTGACTATATAATTGCATCGAAAAGTGCATAATTAGTACTCGTTTAAAAAAAAATGTTACCGATTGCTTTAAAACGCATAAATAATCATCCAAATTTTATACTCGGGAATTTTCAAGGTCGCTGATTACGAATTTAAAAACAAAATCGAAAAATTTAGAATGTAAATGTAAGATAAATAGTGAAATTCTCCTCAGGATGTGTTGTTTGGTGCCAGCAGAAGACGTTTTTTACCTAATCTCAAAGTACGAAATATATGTTACAAATCCAACAGTGTGTTCGTTATAGATGATTATCGGGATGATGATAAAAGTAAAAGTACCAAGTCTGCCAAACTATTCTATATGTTACTGTTTCTGTTACACACGAAAAGGTGGGAAAAGTGCCTAAAAATGCATAAATATGCAAAAAAGTGAATTTTTGCGATTTTTGAGCGTTTTAATTTTTTTTTAATTAAATTAAAAACCAAAATAAATTGTGAAAAAAAATCTAGTATATTACAAGATTTAAGTTACATATTGGGTAATTTAGGATCTTTAATGGACCGTTTCGATTGCATAACTGCATTGAAAAGTGCATTATTAGCACACGTTTAAAAAAAAGGTTACCAATTACTCCAAAACGCATAAAAAATCGTCCAGATTTTATACTTGGGGGTTTTCAAGGTCGCTGATTACAAATTAAAAAAAAATCGGAAAATTCAAAATAGCTGACTGATAATGGCGCCAAATTACATTTTTTTACTCTTTTCGTACACAAAAATAACATTGAAAATTTTCTAAAGCCAATTTTGTGCGATGAACCTATGATTCCAGATATTTTAGTAAAGGACTTCAAACTCTTCTACAAAACAACAGATGTGGTTTCAGGAAACTTGGCTTAAAGTGTAATCAGTACGGTAAGCACTGTAAGGAAAATCAATGCTTAAATAGCGAAACGATTGGAGATTTTATGCCAACAATTACAACAAATAAATCTGAAGTTATGGAAATTGATGCAAAGCCCTTAAACAATTTATATGAAGACGAAAACCTCGAATATAAAAATCAAGAAAAAGATAATAAAACTGAATCCAGCTGTGACGACTCATCTGATGATGAACCTCCTGCCAAATTTTTTAAATCCATGTAACTTATGTTTTTTAATAAATTTATATAAAAAAAATTAAATATTTATTTATTTTTTTAAATTTCCAAACCTCCATAGAATAACCTATTTCGTAACTCTTTTTTTTAAGTTAAGTTTAAAAGAAAAAAATCATCTACTTTTCTTTACATTAATATTCAATGACGAAGCAGTAAAATTAAAATTTAAAGAAGGTGGAGAGGGCGAATAATGCAAAAAAAAATAAAAAATGAAATCTACTTTAAAAAATACGTAAATTCATTTTTTTTTATTGTTTTATATGCTTTTTATGTTTTTTGCGCCATTATCAATCAGCCATTTTGAATTTTCCGATTTCTTCTTTAAATTAGTAATAAGCGACCTCGAAAATCCCTGAGTATAAAATTTGGACGATTATTTATGCGTTTTGGAGCAATTGTTTTTTTTTTAAACGGGTGCAAATTATGCAATTTTCGATACAATTATGCAGTCAAAACGATACATAAAAGATCCTAAATGCCCCAATATGTAACTTAAATCTTATACTAAACAAAAAAAAATGTTCACAATTTATTCTGTTTTTTAATAAAACTTTTTTGAAAAATCCATACAAAATGCTCAAAAATCGTAAAAAATGTATATTTATGCATATTTATGCATTTTTAAGTACTTTTATCACCTCTTCGAGTGTCCGGGTTATGATTTTTTTATTTTTCATGCTTCAAATATATATATTCTAAGCAATAAAATCTAATGGAGAGAAAATTTCTTAAGAACCACTTATTTTTCACTATTTCTGACAGTTGCTAAGGTCAAAATAAAAAAAGCTCTAGTTACTTGATTTACTTGATTATTACTGTGTTAATAACAGTGTACTTAAAAAAAATCAATGTTCTCGCCTTTAAAAAAATGCCGGAATACTTTTTTGCTGAAATGGTCGACATGCACTTTATGTATGGCACAGCAAACGGTTCTGCTTTGGAATCCCGGAGATGGTACCAAGAAACTTTTCCAAATCACCAGCTTCCTTCTGATAAACTGTTTAGCAGTTTACATCAAAAAACTGATAATTTTACGCCAAATAATAGAGATTGTGGACTAAATTGTACTACCCAAACGCCGAATACAGAGGATATTGTTCTACAACAGATTGAAGCTAATCCAGATACTAGCACTAGAAAAATTTGGGAATATTCCCAAAAGTGTTGTATGGGAAATTTTACTTAAAAAAATTTTGTATCCACACCAATTGCAAAGAGTTTAAGCGCTAAAACCTCAGGATTTCTTGCCTAGAATATAGTTTTGTCAGTGGATGCAGATGAAATTCCACCAGGACCGTCATTTCCCCGATAAAGTCTTGTTTACAGACAAGACAGGATTTACGCGTGAAGGAGTAGTAAATTTTCATAACAATCATATGGGGTCAGATGAAAATCCTTACGCCATTTATTACGGGAATTTTATAACCAATTTATTACGGGCAAAACATTTTAATGATTATCTAATGAACGCCCCACTTGGGCAAAAAATAATCTAATAAAAGTAAAGCAAATAATTATCTAATAAAAGTAAAAATAAATAATTATCTAATGAAAGTGCTCGGCTAGCTCAGAAATAAAAAATAAAAATAATCATTGGCTAAAGATGGTTACAATACTTACTTACAGTCGCATGAGGCTCTACACAAAGGCGAGTGCATTCTTGAAGGAGGTATTGTCAATAAAAGTCAAAATATAAATATACTAGTTAATGCTTTATTACAAAAAATAATAAAATAATTGTAACAAATTCCTACCAAATTGGTGGATGCGCCTTTTAAACCAAAATTTAATAAGATTTTAAATTATTGAAAAATAAATGACAATGTTAAACTAAATTTGACTTATATACAAATTTAATGTTACTAAACCAAAAGCTGGACAATTAATAAATTGTCAGCAAAATCCTATATATAACAAAGTCCCTAAGCTTATAACTTTTACAGAAAACCTTCTAGTATGTTACCCACCTATACGTAAGGCCATAAGTTGCATTTAAAACTTTTTTCATAGGCACTTACAAATAAATAAAAAAATAAAATGAAGCAGAATGACGTTAAAAGTAAGTGACTATATACCCCTAAGGTATACCATAATACTAAATGTTCTTTCGATAACCTTTAAAGCTTTAAAAGTGCATATGTGTATACTTATGTCCAAATTCCAGTGTTAGATTTTAGTGAAGGTACCGAGAAAATAAAGTGTTAATGACTGTTCACTCAGACAGAGAAGGTATTAAGTAACATCAAGCTATTCAAATGATTAGCAGGTGTTTTTAATAAAAATTTCAGTTCAAATCTAAGGCTAGACCATTGACATGACATTCTCTTAATTCAATGTAATATCATTAATCTACAAAAATTTCTTAAACTTAAGACTTAGCTGTGATTTTCCTGTTATTATGGAAGCAAGTGGTTGTGTCTTAGAAACGGTAGTCTAGCTGTCAGTCATCAGCAACTAATGTCGGCAACTTGGGTTTGTCACTTGAATCTCCAACATAAGGCATGGGATTAAATCCATTAACTCGAACTGGAACTAGGCATAAGCTGCATTGGCCGGAACACAAAATCAAGTCGAAGAAATCAAAGGGGTAAAACCAGGATAGAAAAGAACAGACGAAAAGAAAGAAGAAGAAGAACCCTTTTTCCACAAACTAAACGAGCCACTATCGCCCCTTATAAGGTATTGACGAAGAAAAAGGGTTCCATGCAAGTTTCCACGTGGTATAATCCTTCTTTAAGAAGACATAAATTTCCCAAAAATATACGGATAACGTGACATTTCACTCCGAAACAACGTACTACAATTAGCACAAACAAACGGGAAATTTACTTAGGCATTTGTTCAACAATCCCCAAAACAAGGGTTGAAAATTAACTTTTAGAACATTGCCTTCACGTGTGCTGTCTCCTTGGTGGTCAGCAGGAGAGAGAAAGCTTCCCCAAAACTTATTTTTCACGACCGCGTTTTCTTCAGGACGACCTTGGCAGTACCAAAACCTTCTTGCTAAATTCTACCAACTCACACACAATCCATCACTGGCTCCTGGCTGGCCTTTTGCCATCATTCCTAAGGGTTGGCTCTAAGACACCAGGAACTACCCAGATATTACTAACAAACAACGCACGTTCATCCCCGCAAAATATAATCCCGAAATCCAGATATAACCGGTTTCTGTCAGAACTTTCTAAAAAGAAAGATTTAGGAATCACTCACGATTTCGAGACCGCCTCTCACGGTACCAAGCGGCTTTGCTACTACGACATCTTGCCAGTCATTTTAGCCAAAAAGAAAAAGAAGAAAAGAAAACAACTTCACCTTAAACCTGACTTATTTTAAAACGTCAAAAATTTTAAACTTCAAAACTACAAAAACAAAACAAAGAGTTATGAATATACATAATTCCAAAGAAAACAATGTAAAATACTCCACACGGTTACAAAACAACCACAAACATGTCAACGACCCCTAAAAATAAGGAAAGGTCAATAAACAATCAAACACAAAACATTCCGCAGACCATAGCTAGTAATAAACAACATTTTAGACTAAAGCCCTGCTTTCTGCATTTAAGGTATTTATGCAAAAAGGTATTTTAAATCAAAAATTGTTATAGTTCAATTTTTGAACTGTAACACATTTTCGAAGCTCGATTCCAAGATAAGTTTTCCAGTAATGTTTGGGCAGGTATTATAGGAAATAGGTAACTAGGACCATATGTTATGGCGCAGCGTTTAGATGGATTCGCATACTTACATTTTCTTCAAAACACTTTACCAGTTTTGCTCGAAGATTTGCCTTATAAATTAAGATAAGAAACATTTTTTATGCACGATGGGGCTCCAGCCCACTTCAGTTTATTAGTACGACAATATCCAAATCAGACTTATCTAGATCGGTGGATTGGACAAGGTGGACCCGTAGCTTGGCCTCCCCGTTCGCCGGATCCTAATCCGTTAAACTATTTTCTTCGGCGTTATTTTAAACACTAAGTTTATGCTGTACCTGTTGACAGTGTACAGAAACTGAAACAAAGAGTCATTCATTGTTGCCAAGAAATACGGAAAAACAAGGTATTTTTCAACGAGTAAAACGTTTAATAAGAAATCGTTTAGCCAGTTGCGGGGCATAACTTTTAACACTTGCTGGTTACTAAAGAAGTAACATTTAGGTTTATTAATAAGTCGGTAGTATTATCTGTTTTTGTATTCTTCCCTGTTTTTTTTTTAAGTATAAATCTGTTTGCTATTAACGGTTTCTGTTTTATCATTATTTTTCAATAGTTACTACATATTCGTCTTTGTATTTATATAACTAAACAGATATACTAATTTTTTTTCTTCATTTAAATTTAGCACTAACATAAGCTTACTTTAATGTAGTAATTTTTATTATTATTGGACCGACTTTGGAAAGTGTTTTCTCAAAAACAGCTAATCTTACAGGTTTCCTACAAGAATACCTTTTTTATGTTATTTATACCACGGAATCAGAATTTTTAAAGAAAACTGCAAAAATATGACGTTTAATAAAAATTCGCCTCCCCTGTCGGTACACCCCTGATTAAAATAATAATTTGGTAAAAACACTGAATAATACATACTTTTAAAAGCAATTTAGGTGCCAAAATTCAGATGGCTATCTGAAACGGTTCCAGATATATAAAATAAAACCTATACCCCTGTGCAATCTTTGAATCGCCATATAAACATTATGCCGCATATGTTCATATGAACTTTTCTTCATCATTTAACATGTAAAATCACCCCTAGAATTATTTAAACGATATTTCCGATCACCCTGTATATACCGAATTCCCACAAAATTACTAGCAAGCCTGTCGTAGGACGTAGATTTCTGATGTTCAAACACTTATGTGGCACTTCTGCTTTAACCAAGGGCTACCACCTTTGCCATTTTTAATAGAACACCCTTTATATTATAAAATCGATTTAACAACAAATTCTAAAAAAAAAATTATCCATACTTATCTTAACTAGATTTCGAAAACATGGGGTTCAAAAATGTCATAATAACCTCCACACTTTTAAAAAAATTTTATTGAATTTTACAGTAAATATACAATTTCCGGTTTTACCGGAAGCTCCACAAAAATTAACTTTTCAAAATAAACAACTTCAATAATTTCAATGTACACTACCTTAGAACCTCTTTACACATACAAGAATTCTAGTGAAATTTATGGCAAAAATTATTAACAAAATTCTAATGAAAATTTTTATGGGACTTTTGGTTATAGTTTATTTATTTGTGTTTGATACTTAAAATAAACTTTTGTAAAATTATTGCTAAAATTCGTGTAATACTTTATATTTTTTATAAATAGCTGTTGGATTAGTTTAACTTAACCAATGTGCATTCGCAACGAAAAAGCGGATGAGCTACCGAGACAGGGATTATCCACGCCATACTTTGGACCATAACCTGTCCTTGGACTGACCAAAATCACAGCATGAGGGGCAAACCAGGAAATGGATCAGAAACAAACACGAGGAGTACTGGGGGAGCCTCAGTAGAATAAGACATGAAAAAGGCTTCATAAGGGGCCCAACCAAAAGAACGAAGGAAGAACTACTCAGACAAAGTAGAAAAAGACTTCGCATAAGAATAGAGCTGCAACGGGGCATGATAAATGATAACCCAAGAGGACAGCTACACAAGATATGCTCATACAATAGGGACCCAAGTTGCAGAATGTGCGACGAGGGGAAAGAAACAGACTACATTATCCTGTGCGAATGTAAAGCGTTGAATCAGAAAAGAGAGGCATTATTTGGGCAACCGAAAATGAGCCTACAGGAATATATTAACCAACCAGTCTCGGGGTTATACAGACTTGTAGAGGAAATAAGACTAATAGGAGGATTGGTATAAAAGATAATGGAAGATTAGGCACAAAAAGCCCAAGAAGCTGCGCTGCCTCCGGTAGTGAATCAAGACTGCTCCCAGGAAAAAAGAAGAACATAACCTAGAAAAACGGAATGTTAATAAATCAAAAAAGTTTTTTTTGTGTTCTCTAAATTTTGTCAGATATAGATAAATGGAAGCTGTTACTATTAGGTGTGCTTAACAGTAAGCTAGAATATTTTTACTCTATAAAATAATTCTTAATGACATTACCCGAAAAAGTTTCTGCATCGATTTTTGCGCACTTTCTCGAAAATATAGAACATGTTTAATAATGTCTTTATTGCGAAAATTCTTGTAGGAATTATTTGTCGTGTAATACACAAAATAATTATTAAGTAAATTTTTGTCACAATCATGGCAATAATTTTCGGAATAATTCTCGTATGCGTAAAACGGTTCTTAAGCAATAAAGGACATGGCACACTTCTTATGGATTTGAGTCACCGGCAGAGTTTTTTGAAATTTTGATATTTAACTTTGGAGGTCCAAATAAGCATTTCCTTGCATACGCCAAATTTGTAACTATACAGGGTGATACCTTAAAATAGGCTGATAAAATTAGGTATTGTTAATACGTATATATATATATATATATATATATATATATATATATATATATATATATATATATATATATATATATATATATATATATATATATATATATATATATATATATTATATATTTTTTGTATAAAATAATGTATTAAAGTAGTTATTGCTGTGTTTATTTATAAGGCATTTTGGTTAAAATACCTATAAATATAATAATTAATAATAATATAATAATTAGTACTCTTATAAGCAACAACTAGTATGCCTATATTTTAGCTTTTTTAGTGTTGATTTAACTTTAAATATCAATTGTGGGGTATTAAATTATTCACAAAAAAAATGCTCTTTTCGAATATGCCAACAAGCCACTATCGTTACATTTGAAAAAAATTAGTTATGTCTAGAAATAAAATTTTAAAATCGTTTTACCTTTCTGAAAAAGACATAAAATATGAAAGATAATTAAAACCATTTTTCCGCGCCTCCTGGACTTAAAATTGGTTGTTTTAACGACGTCGTGGCACTCTAGATTGGATTTTAAGAAATTAAATATATTTAAAGGAATGTCATTTTCTATTGAATAGGTAAAAAAAATACGGGGTGTTCCATTTAAAATTCATAAGTTGAGGTCATTTCCCGGTAAAACCGGAAATCATCAGAAACAATTGAATAATATATATATATATATATATATATATATATATATATATATATATATATATATAATATATTTTTATTTTCATTGTCACAAAATGCGATTTATTAATGAACCAACGAATATACATAATTTCGTAATTTGGCAGTAACTTGTTCATACATACAGCGTGTCCCCCCAAAAGAGTCATTATTAGATACTGGGTAAACCAAAATTATATGGCGGTTTTATTTATATTTTTTCCAGTCGTACTGAAACCGCTGTTGTAATTTTTTTTCACCGATCTACACTACAAACATACTGGGTGATGTAAACAGAAGTTTCAAAAAGTGACTTAGTATTACGTAAATGTCGCAAGCAGGCAAATATGGCACAAATAATTACAAAAATAAGATGGATAGTGGAGTCTCGGAATGGACACCTAAAATCACTTTATCACCTTTTTCCCAGGCAGCAAAATTTTTAGTAAGATGAATATTTAAAGATTGCGTGTACACCTATAAATGCATTTAAATAACCTATTTACAATAGTATTTATTTTTGTTTTAAAATAATTAAGGGTTACCTTAAAACCCGTAATCTGTATTTTTACTGTAAGATATTATGCATTATTTATTATTTATGTTTGTATTAAATTGCGACATTTTACGTAATACTAAGTCACTTTTCAAAACTTCTGTTTACCTCACCCAGTATGTTTATAGTGTAGATTGGTGAAAAAAAAATTACAACAGCGGTTTCAGTATGACTGGAAAAAATAAACCGCCCTATAACTTTGGTTTACCCAGTATCTAAAAATGACTTTTTTGGGGAGACACGCTGTATGTATGAACAAGTTACTACCAAGTTACGAAATTCCTATAGGTTATAATAATAACTGACATAATGCTATATACTATATTTAGGCCTACTGGACTGTATATTTGTTGGTTCATTAATAAATCGTGCACCCTGTAGGACATGACAGATAAAAACCCTGTATACGATAAAAAAGTACTTTGTATGAAATATATATATTTTTTATATTAAAAATGCCTAATTTGATCATTCTAGGGTAACAAAGAGTAGTTTGTAATAAATAAATATTTTTAAGAATTTTTGGCTTTATTTTATGGTATCACCCTGTATAGCTACAAGGTTGGCGTAATAAGAGAAAATGCTTTGAACTTCCAAAATAAAATACTAAAATTTCAAAAAAATCTGTCGGTGTCTTAAGTCCATAAGAAGTGTACCATGTCCTTTAGTTTTAATACATATTTCTCTATCTTTTTTTTTGTTAATTATTGTCCAGAGTACCCCATATTATAGAAAACAGTGCACCTTTATAAAAGTAATCAATCACCAAACATCGAAAGAAAATGAAAAAAATGTACTTGTCGATTTTTTTGAAAGGCGTTAAAAATTAATCAAATATGACCTCTCCAGTGCTTTATTTTTATATTAACTACGTCCTAATTCATCACCCTCCATAGCAAAGCACTTGTAGCGTAAATTGAAATTTCTAGTAAAAGCCTTAAAAGCTTTTGATTACATTGACTTTATAGAAGAGCACTTTGAATGCGCTGCTTGATAAAAGATTTTAAAAAAAGTGAAATGAAATGTATGCAAGCTTGATGACCTCAATTTTAGCTTAAAGTAAAAATATACGGAGTTTTAATTAAAAAAAGTTTTAAATATACAATTACACATACATGCCGTTATCGTAAGAAATTCAAAATTGTTTTTTTAAAATACGACTTTACAATTTACTCCCAAAAGTAAAAAAGAAATTAAAGTTTTTTACATGCAAAAAGTATTTTAAAGAAAATGGTTTCTTTAATTTAATACAATATAACTAAGTAACTTAGAAAATGCAACACCCAGAATTTTTTATTGAATTTTAATAAATAGTATATGCTAATAAAATTTTAAAGGCATTCGGAGCCGTACTTTTTTTATAAATGCTTTTTTTTTCATATCAGGATCCAAACAATATGAACATGTTTTACTTTATATTTAGTAATTTCTCTGTGTTAGATTTGTTTGGTTCCATTTATTTTTATGTTGTCTCAACTCATTATCATGCCTAGAGTTCGTAGACGTAGCTACTGTAATGGGATGTTGAAAAAGTGTGGTTCTAAGAAGGCCAAAATCGATGAGTTAGAGGTATTGGACGCCAGGGGGGTGCCAGTGAGATAGCGAAATTGGCCACAGACAACATTTGGCAACATAAGATCTCGGTTGGGCGCGAAAATTGAATTATGGAATTTTATATTTTTAATCTAAAATGTAAATGGCTCATTCAAAAATTAGTATTTTTTAAATATGTTCATGTAGGCCCATAACAGTATATAATTTCAGGTTTTGTATATACAAAAAACCTTTTAATTCTTATTTTCTAAAAGTAAATATTTATTCCGGCCATTGCGTATGCGCACTAGTATTATTTCATTATTGGCTGTTCGCACATGTTGGTTGATTAAAAACTTGATTTAAACTGAAAATTTTCATATATTTTGTCTAAATTTTAGTAAGTATTATAATTTGGGTAAAATTTTACCATAATTTGTAATTAGCTTTATAAATCTTAACACTTTTTACGCGGTATAATTAATAAATGTTGATGGATAAACTTTTTCTAACCATACTTAATTTTTCAGGACAGAAAATTCTAGGAAAAAATGCAACTGTTGGAGCAGGTTTGTTTTAAAATGCGTAAAACAATATTTTTTTCTTACCCTTATCTACAAAACAAAGGCTTTATCTTGTTTGTATTTGCTATTAATCGGGAAAGTTTTATCCATATGCTTGAAAAATTTTTGGATACTCCGCAGACTGCATGTTATTCTGTTTGCAAAGTATCATCTAATATGGTTTTTAAAAGTGCTTGGAAATTGTTTAATAGTTCTAAATGTAGAAGTGTTATTGTATAAGTTAAGGTGACGGTGAAATGTTAGTAGATAGCTTCGAAAGGGTATTAACCATGTCTTATGGCCAATTGCACCGTTGTGGTTTTCTGTTTTCTTAACTAAGGGACGTTTTGAATGTGACTATTGTCATAATATTTGACACCGTCTCAATGCAACTTAGGTTAAGAAGCGCTTAAAACTGCTTAAACCACAGTGGTGCAAACCGCCGTTAAGATCATTTTATGCTTTGCAAATTTTAAAATTTAAAATAAAGTTAACAAATTATCCAACTAATATTCATAATTTTAAATTGTTATTACCTTGAGTGTTTGTAATAATGCAAAGGAAAGCCTTTTTTTTTCATGATTTAAGTAGGTAAAGTGGGATTAATTATGTACTTTTTTAATGGAAACCCTATATCTAACTGCAAAAATTACAACCCTCTTCACTCTTCAAGACGATTTTACCAATGTGAGGTTTGACAGATTTAATTTAAGTAGTTTAAAATGTTATGCCTAAAGCATCCCTTTAAAAATATGGGGAACGACAGAGAATATATTGTTCACATTGTTCTTATGAAAGAGTTGGTTGCAAATTATTTAAAATGTATTAAGGCTTTAATTCTTGTATAAATATAATATCACGATAAGTGATTAAATGTTCCTTGTATATTTTGTAAATTTTAGACTTTATTTAGGCATATTACTAGTGCATATAGGTACTTATTTTTAATATCTATTTTTTTTTCTTTTAGGTGAAGCACTGTTTATCATAACACTTTTGGGCTGTATATTTCTAATTTCATATATCTGTAAGTATTTGGCTTTTTTTGTATATTTTCCAGTTATGTAAATAGTGAAATTGTTTAATAGTTTCTTTGATATCTGGCAGAAAAATTTTTCATTTTATATAAATACTATGACAAAATGCATATTATCCAGCCTATAAAATATTGCGTATTCTTTGTTATATGGTGGTTGCACAAACATGTACCAGTTTCTCATTTCATATATCTGTGTAAGGATTTTGCTTAATTGTGTATATTTTTTTTTATCTAAATGGTAAAACTGACCAATAATTATTTTTTTATTTGGCAAAATATTGCATTCTACAAATATTACTATTTCAAATGACATATTATCTACCCTATTAAAAATTGTGTATCCTTCGTTATATGAAGGTTTCACACACGTGTATCAATTTAAAATATTATTTTAATGAGTGGCATATGCTTTTTGGATTACATTAAATAATCTTGAGAAATTAATATATGTTTAATTTATATTATTTCATTAAATTTTTAAATTAAAGCAGTTGCCGCCTCCCCCTTTTTGAAGTATTTAATTACGAACAAAAGTTTACTTTGTTTTAAAAATATCCTGCTTTGTTTAAATTATAGGGCAGAATGTGAGTTTGACTAGTTATTAAGTAAGTTAATAATTTTTTTTTCATATTTAAGGGCAAAATGTAGATTTGGTAACTTATTAAGTAAATTAATAAACATTTTTTCAGATTCTTTACGAATACATAATAGGTCGTGGTTTTTGGCATCTTGACTGGAAATAACTTTTTTAAAAATATATTATAAATGTTGTTAATTAAAGATATTAAATTATTTTAAATTTTTATTTTGCAGTGTAAACTTTTATGTAGTGTAGTTTTATTGTATATTGTATTTATTTATTTTTTTCAGTTAAATAAAATACTCTTGCTTTTTTAAAATATGTATTTTTATTAACTAAAAATCACCTAATTGTACATTTTCTAATATCTTTTTTATTTGCAGGTAATCTGAAATTTAACTGCACTTTTCCTTTAAAAGACAAACACTAATAACCTATTTTCACCCTTACAAAAAAACAACACATTTTTTTCTTTTATTCAATTATTAAACAAACATTTTAAATAATTTTCTTTCAGCAGTTCAGATTACTTGTTTAATAAAATATTAGAAAATGTAAATAAAATAACTTTAAAAAGTAAACAAAGGGCAGCCATATTGAATCACAAAACCCTGTCGATAAAATAGGATGCGATTATCGGCCCAACCGAGATCTTACGTTGCCACATTTCCACACTGCGGCCAACGAAATACACGAACTTGACATTTCTTTTTTCCTTTCGTATTTTGTGTTGGACGCCAAAGACAGATTACACAGCGACAGGATCGTTGTTTGAGGCAACTAGCACTTAGAGATCGAACAAGGGCAGTTGCGAACCAGTGGTTTCATGCTGTCGGAAGGGCAATAACAATGAGGACAGTTTATTGCTAAATAAGGACTTTTGGACTGTTTTCATACCGTCCCCATCTTGTACTACCTCTGACCCCATAGCATCGTCGGCAATGGAGTAGAAAGAGACTTAAATGGAATATGGAATAAAACTCAGTCGTGTTCAGCGATTAGTACAGATTCTGTTTGGGCACACATGATGGCCATGCAATAGTAAGGACGAGACGTGGTAAAAGACGGCACAATTTTCCATTAAACATTGCAGGATCCACTTTTTTTGCAGGACAATGCACGATCTTATGTCGCACGTGTTAGTTTAGACTTTTTATCGAACATGTCTAGGATATGATGGAAAGCAGGTTGAAAAATTTTTAAATTTTTTAATGTCAGTAGATAAAATTATTTATATTTTAGATTCTAAATTTATTTAAATATTTTTGTTCTGTTTACCTGATGTTATTTATTTTAATAATTTAAAATATACAGATCAGTTAATATATATTTGTTATTTTTTTGGATATTTAGCTTGGGTTTATTAAATTATGGTAAATTTGACTAAGGCTGCTTAAATCTTTTTTGTCATTTAGAGCATTTTTTTCTTCTTTATTTTTAATTTTTGATAGTTTGAGTCTGTAGTTAATTTTTTTGTTTCTTTAAAGTTAAATTCATGTTTTGTTCATGTAGCGCGGTGGAGGCATTTTTAGTATATTTATGGCCGTTTAGTCTACTTTCTAGACAACACAACGTAATTTCAATGTATTTTTTAGGGGCAATTTAGGCATGATATTGAGTATACTAAATATGACTTTCATTTGGTTGGTACTTTACTTTTTAATGGCGTAAATAATATACTAATTTGGTTTTGAGCCTTGCGGCAAACAGTTATGTTATGTTTAGACAGAATGTGTATTATTTTTTTGGATAGTCCAAGAGTGTAAGGCATAGCAATATATATATATATATATATATATATATATATATATATATATATATATATATATATATATATATATATATATATATATATATATATATATATATATATATATATATATATATATATATATATATATATATATATATATATATATATATATATATATATATATATATATATATATATATATATATATATATATATATATATATATATATATATATATATATATATATATATATATAAATACATTTTCTTGTATTGATATGATCTTTCTCCATATCTTAGTTATTTATTACTATGCCTTGGGTAACAAATTTTTTTATATCGACTGTTGATTTTCCGGGTATCGGTCTATTCGAATAATGGGCAGCGAACATGTCTGATATCTTTTGGTAACTGTTTCTTTGATAGGACCATTTAATCATCAATACTTTTTTTCGGTAGTGTCATTCATGGTTAATCTTTTTGCTGTACAATTTTTTGATAATGATAAAGCACCAAATTTTAAAATGACAACCTCAATTTACAACCTACTGTTTTTTTAAATTGTTGTTTATAAATATGAGGCGATAATGAAGTAATTTTTTTTAAAAATATATTAGCATCTAACTTGCAAACGGTGTAACCGAAAAATCTAAAGTTTTTATCATGAACGTAGATTTGCATGCTCTTAAATACACTTCAATAGAGTTTTTTTTTTAATGATTAAAGGAGCCAATAATGACCCCTTTAAAAATTACATGGGATTTCCTATATCCCGCCCGATAATGCACCACCCGGACTATATAAAGGTTACGGAGCTCGGTCATGTGATCATATCTTTTTTTTTTGCGTGAGAGATAAGAAATCTTCCTAAGACGCGCCAGCCTGTTGTTCTGGTGCTGGGCAGTGTCGAATTCAGTCCCTCTAGGGAGCCGCCTAACGACTAAAAAACTTCCCCTCTTTGTCAACTTGCATCCATTACCAGAAACCGCGCTCGCGTTACTTCAGTGAGGGAGCCGTCTTTATTCATCTGCTGTTATTTATTTGTCTCTCTCTTTCATTTCTTTGGTCTCTATTATTTGCCGTATAGTTTTATAGGCGCAGCTCCAGTCTGCCTCAGACGCAACTAGACTTCCTATCATGTTTTCTGCATTAAAAACCCTTCCTGTTTCCCTTTCATAGTGCTGTCTAGCTTCCCGCCATCTTGAACATGCGAAAAGTGTGTGTTCTACGTCGTCTGTGTCTTAGGTACATTGGTCGGAGTTTAATCTTCTTCTTTCGTGCAAGTATTTCCGGAAACAGCCATGTCCGGAGAGTGCCTGTGTTAGATAATACTTGACCTCGCCATAGGGTCTTTCTATCCAGGCCTGAATATTTGGGATTAACCGCCAAGTCCATCGCCGGTATGTTCCAGTTCTCCATTTTTCCTGCCAGCTTGTCATGAGTGTTGACCTGGCAATGGCATTTGTCTCGCCTTCATAAGTCATTCTTCCTTCTTCAATAAGGAGTTCTATTGCAGGTACTCCTGCTATAACTCCTACTCTTACCAGTTTTTTATTATTGGTAACTGTATCCCACGCAGGGGCTGCATATAAGATCTGGCAATGAATAACACTTGAGAGAGTCTTTCTTTTGGATGACCTAGGTCCTCCAATAATTGGCATAAGGCTGGAAAGAGCCATGGCAGTTCTTTCGGCTTTTATTATAGTTTTGTTCGCGAAGTTAAGCATGTGAACAAAACCATAATAAAAGCGGTTTTAATTTGATATCCAAGAACTATTCGTCGATAATATCCGTTGTTTTGCACAACCATATTTTCCAAACTAAAACTGTTTATAATAACCAAAATTTCGCTTTTTGAATTATCTTTGCTTCCGTTTACTGAAACATATCTGTACTAATCTAATTAACAAAATACCCTTTTTAGGCAGCGAAAACTTTACTTCTGTTAAGGTGAAACATGCACTAAATTTAAATTTGCCAAACATTTATATTTCTAGAAGGCAGCGCTTTTGAATTTCATTAGTTGCCGAATATTTATTCTAGAAATTACTCTAAATTTGAACGCGCTTACGTATTCCTGGCTTGACTAAGCTATAACTACGTAAAACTAACTTCTTTGTATACTAAGCGTAATTTATATTTTGTTATCTTGAGGAACAGTATTTTCTGAAGCGTGAGGTAGACGCTTATAAACGCTCCAAAGTGCAAGTTGGCACGAACTTAATTATTATGTATGCTTTTGTACGATGTGAAAAGAAAAAAGTCCTCACCAAACTAAATTCTTTGTAAGTGACATTAAAAAAGTATACTTAAATAATGTTTTGCATAAATGTTAGGTAAGGCACTGTTAAGCAAATGACAAAAATTGCGATTGACTCTGACTTACCCAGAACCTATTTTATAAAGTAGGGTTAGCCCCAAATTCTGAGGTAACCCAGATATTTTGTCCCTCCAGAATTATAGTAACACAGCTTAAAAAATTTAATTTTCGTTTTATTTTTCAATGCACTAATAGGGTTTTCTGCGTTCTTTTTGATAATATACTCGAAAAAATTGTAGTCGTTCCTTTTTTTTTATCTTTGGACCGTCCACGCAGGCTAAGGCCTAAGTACTAAGGTACCGTAGGTGTCTTAAGTGTAGTGAGAGGGAGTTTGTTTACACGGAACTTAAATATTTGGAGACTGGGAGAAGAAGGGAAAACTTCTACGGGTAGCAGTTTCCATATTCTGGACCCCCTAGGGATGAGGGAACGAAGAAAGTAGGAAGTTCGGGGTTTCTCTAGTTGAACTGTAAAAGGATGCATAAAAGATGCACTACGTGTTGCTCTGTTGGGAGTTGCCAGAGTGGGACTTATACTGGCCAGCTCCTTTGAGCAGAAGCCGTGAAAAGCGACAGATCCCTTACAGCTCGACGATGGGCAAGGGGAGGAAGCTTATCTGTAAGCGTGGGATCATTAATAAGGCAAACAGCTCTTTTTTGAATAATACCAGAATGCTAAGTGTTCTAGTAGACGCCATTCCTCAGACATGAGAACCATATTCTAAAGCGGGTCTGATTTGGGATACATACAGATATACAGATTGGAGAAAGAAAAATACTTTCTGGCTCAAAAGAGGAATCCAAGCTTTTTGAAGGGTTATTCTCAAAAGTAACACCGACAAGATTAAACGACTGTTTGTTCTGCAGAACTTGGCCGCTCATATGTAACGAATGAGGATTGGCAGACTTTTTTCGCGACAGCGAACATGTGGTTTGGATACATTAAACTGAACAGGATTCTTTGCGTTTCAATCCAAAATAAGTTTGAGGTCTTGTGAGAGACACATTTCCAAATGTAAGCCCTGGAGCATCCTAGCATTAACTTGGTAGAAGCCAAAAGAATGACCACCTATAATAACTGATTTACATCGATTAGAAAGAAAACTGGAGGGCCAAGAGCAAAGCTTAGGTGAAAGACTGTAAGAAGAAAGTTTGTTAAGAAGCCCATCATGCCAGACCTGATCGAAAGCTTTAAATATGTCAAGACAAACGATCTGGGATTCAAAGTTGTGTGAGACAAAGAAAAGAAGATCAGCTTTGGATCTTTTGTGATGAAATCCATACGCCTGGCATGTAAGATCTTGTGTTCCTCCAGATACTTTAGGATTTTTGAATTAATGCATTTTTTCATTACTTTGCAAACAACACAAAAAAGAGATATAGGTCTATAGCCCAGATAAGGCTTTATCTGGGTCTATAGTAGGAAGGAAGAGTTTTGCATCCTTTCTAGGGGACAGCTTTTCAGCTCTCCTAAAAAAAGGCCCGTGTCGTTAGAAATTCGAAAGGGACAAGTTAGGATGGGTGCAAGCTCGGAAGCACATTTTTTAAAACGATTGCTAATATGCTATCCAGCCCAGACGATTTTTTAGTTTTTCTATAAAGTTTGTTTTGGGATAATAACTTTGATTTAAGTTTAGAATAAAACAGAGATAATATTAAATATCTCTAAAATGGACTACCGAAAATTTGCAAACTTTTTTATTTTCAAATTTATTGGTACTAAAGCCTATATTTCTTTGATGATTGTTTAGATGTGTGGCTTTTCTAAAATGTAGTAAATAATTATTTTTTTAAGTTATTAAATATTTTTGTTCCTAAAATTCTTTAAAAAAAATTTTAATATTCATAAATTGATATTAAAAAAAAAAACATTTTTTTTTTAATATTTTATTTAAAAGATTTGTAAATCCGCCGCAAAGTATAACAAAATGAAGAAACAAAATGTCAATATCTCCATTTTTTATTTTTTTATGATTAAAAATAAGTGGAGACACATTTTTTTTAACAAAGCTTTGTCTAGAAAATTATTGGTAATGTATATTAATTTTTTTTAGTAATAATCTCCTTGTTTTTTAAATAAAAATATTACCTTTTAAATTATTTTTTTAATTTTCTTCAAGGTTTTGTTATAATACTAAAACAACTTAAACAAAAAAAGGTTAAATTGTAAATATTAGTTTTTTTGTGTAAAACACGGTCATCTTAAATAAAGTTTTATTGTTTGAATAAAAAAATTATAATGTATTTAAAATAACAGTATTTAGTACATTGTTACTATTCGTAAATACATATAAAGTGCAATAAATTTAATTTTTATAATTCTAAAGGCGTAGTCAATCTATGTTGGTAAATCTTGTACGTATTAAAATAAAAATTTGCTCTAAAGACGCTATTTTCTATGGTATATTACTAATTTACTTATTTTTTTCAGGTAAGTTTATGCCACTCATAAAATGGTAAGTAAATTGTATAAAATTTTTTCATACTCAACTTTTTGGAGAAAAACACAAAGTTAAAGTTTTAAGTAAATTAAATACTTGTCCCATATAAAAATATATTATTTATCACCCAAACTTTTTTAAAAATAAGTGTGGAAATTTTTTATAAATGTTACTTTCAAAGTTACAAATACGTTTAGAAAACACCAACTCAATCACCAAAAATAAAACAAATATTGAATTATATAATTATATTAAATATTAATAAGTTTTGTTTGAAAATTTAGGCTAAAAAAAAGCGTCACTTTTTAAAAAATTAAATTATCCTCAATTTAGACAAAAAAGTGATGAAAAAAAAAATCCGACAGACCCAAAATTTCCAAACCCCTTAGTTTACCGTAAAAAAGTGTAAAAATCCCCATCGGCCCCTTGGGGCGGGACTTATTGGGGAAAGGCAAAATTTTTTTTTATTTTTTGAAAATCTTTAATTTTATCGAAAAAGATTTAGAGCAAAGTTGTAGATCTCAAAACTCTTTATAAAAATGGTCCTTATGATTTTTTTGTAAGACCTACCATTCCCCGATATTGCGCTTTAAAATAACGTTATACATAATATGCACAAATGCCACGTACATACATATTCAGGTAAAAACAAGCGAAATGCCTACTTGTGTCTCTTATATGTATACATTATACTATTCGAAGAAAATATATACTCTCAACAGAACGCCACCCCCTTTGGAACCCTCTTTTTTGTATGGCCTTGAATAACATCTGGCTATTCTTTTGTCCGCGTGGTGTCGTTTACGTACCTGTTTTTTTGTGTTTAAAAGGGGCATTTCGAGTGAATATACGTTTTTTTACAAGGCCCACTATTATAGTTTGTGTTAATCAATTTTAAAAAAAAAAGACACAATTTTGCTTTATTTGCAATAAATTTTTTTACTGAAGATAAAACTGTTGGGTTAAAAGGGGAACCCAAATTTAATCGATAAGTGTTGCGAGAAATGATGAGTTTGATTATTTTAGAAATCAAAAGTCCGTTACAATTCACGTGGTTTGCAGAAAATCATACACCCGGAAAACTTCAATCTCTGAAAAAAAAAAAACAACATGAGGAAGAACAGGCCAGTACTTAAAAAATAAGTACCCCCTCGTACTAAAAGCGCAAAGTGAATCCGGCTTTTTTTTAAAAAAAAACTGCTTATTTTGTGGGGATGAAGGGATAAGGGGGAGAAAAAAGAAAGCGCTGAATTATTGTCAAAAAAATTTATAAAGTTTTTTAAATTACATTCAAAGACCAATTTTTTTCAATTAGCTAAAGATCGTTCTGATGATGTGTAAAAAAACTGTCTTTGCGCGTATTAATTTTGAGTATGATTTAGTCGCTGTTTACGTTAAATCCCCCAAAAAGTTGTTATAAATCCTTCCTGAGACCTAATACTGGCGGTAAAATTGGCCGTCCTCAAAGTGAGGCTATAAACTCTGCAATGGAGGAAATTTTCAGTTTCATTGAATGTAGCGATGACTGTCATTTTTTGTTGGATGATATGAAGAATGTTTCCCAAAAAAGTAGCTTTTGAAAATGGGGGTAGAATTATTATAACAGAAAAGCCGGAAAAAAATTTAAAATTTATTTTTTTTGGGAGAAATTACCAAGACATTTTAAGTCAAGCCTTCGATAATAAAAATTGGGGAAAAAAAAGGAAAAAAAGGTAGAAAACTTTGAAAGCTGCTATTCAACATTTGTATCGAGTATACTATCAAGTTAGACATGGAAGGCAATCAACAAACCCCCGAAGACTGGGGTTGGAAATTAATAAATAATACTTTGGAACCGATTCAAACTTTACCCTCCCTGCTCCAAAAAACTTCTTAACACTATTTTTTGCAATTGTAAGAAAGGTTGTAGTGCCAATTGTGGCTGTAGAAAAGTAGGGTTACAGTGTTCTCCAGCGTGTACTAGTTGAAGGACCATCTTGCTCAAATGTTCTATTAAATACAAGAGAGCAAGATTCGTGTGATTTTGATGAAGAAAAAAATGATTCATCTTCATTTGAACAATTTCCCCCAAATTCAGCAACGGGAAAGGGGAAAAAAGAAGAAGAAAAAGGGAAAAGGGGAAAAAAATGATTGTTGAAGTTGAATATGAAGGATATGGCGATTAAAGTAACAAAAAAAAGTTAAAAAGACATTTAAAAAATTAATAACCAATATTAAAATCTTCATCCCATTAAATAAGTATTGTTTCCGATAATAACGTCAAAAGAGGTTCGTGAAAAGGCCTCCCGGGGGGGAAACCCGTTAAAAAAACCGCGCCGAGTACCCCAATCACAGGTGGTGTGGAAATGTGTGCATATTATGTATAACGTTATTCTTACAAGGCAATATCTGGTGGAATGAGAGGTCTTAGAAAAAAATCATAGTGACAATTTTTATAGAGAATTTTAAGATTACAACTTTGATCTAAGGTATTTTTCGATAAAACTTACGGTTTTCTAGAAAAATCCAAAAAACCTAAAATTTTGACCTTTGGGCCCGAATAAGTCCCTTTAGCACATGGGACCGATGGGGATTTTTGACACTTTCTTATTTACGGTAAAACTAATGTCTACGGAGATTTGGCTCTGTCGGAATTTTCCAATTGTCCAAATTGACCGGACTATATAGTGATAGTAAACAAAGTAAAAACTGTGTTCTCATTTACTAGTTAAAAATAAAACACCCTGTTTCTCAAAACTAAAGTGTTAGAAAACTTATAATTAATACCAAAGACTCCAAAGCACAAGAAGTCAATGTTTTAAATAAGTCTAGTATTTATTGCTACTTTAAAAAAATATTGGTAAAAATAATACGTATAAATAAATTATTTCTTTTAATTGGATAAATTTACGGGGTGTTTAAAACATGCACGACCCAATTATAGGTGCCTTATTAAAAACTATAAAAAAAAATTTATAACTATATTCTTTAGTTTAAGAAACAAAAAATACCAATTTTTAGCTTCCTGAATTTTTTTTTATCCTGCTCCGTTTTCAGGAAAAAAAATTAAACTATTTTATTGCAAGTCTCTAAAACACTTCATCTGCTAGTAAAAAAGTCACATGTAAAATTTAATTTGTAAAAGTTTTTTTTTTAATAGGGGCCAATGACTTTAAATGAATTGTTTTTTTATCGAAAACGAAGCAAAATAGGAAAAATTTCCAAAACAAAAAAGTTGTATTTTTATTGCTTATTTAATATATATATATATATATATATATATATATATATATATATATATATATATATATATATATATATATATATATATATATATATATATATTATATATATATATATATAAAAAAAAAACAGGGTGTTAAGAATGTTGAGGAAAATTTAAGGGGAGATTCTACATCTAAAAATATGAAAAAAAGTTCATATAAACATGGGTCCGAAATGCTTCAATTTCGTTGTTGGTATTTTCTGTAAACGTTATTCCAATTTCATTTGAATTTTCTGTCAAACAATAATGAATGAAATAAAGTACCTAGCGATTTTAATTTGGGCTGTTTCAGTTAATTTTTAATACGTTTTCTAGCAAATAAAAACTTTTTACCGTAAATGATTATTTGTTTAAAGAATTGGCAGATAGTGTACTTTTATTTTTATTTCGAAAACGGTAAGTCAGAACAAAAAAACGCCAAAAGGTACTTTTTAGGCAGAATTAGACTAACTTTAAGAAAGCAACACTTATTCTTGCGAAAACCAGTGGCGTACAGGTTTATTGGCTAAAAATAAGGACTTACCGACACGAACGCCACTGATGTAAGTGCCTTGAAAACAATTTTGTACATGTAAATGTGACCTATAATTATACATTGGGAAAAAACTCATTTCAATATCTCCACGGGTTTTCGAAAATGTAAATAAACTATAAAGGTAAAAAAACTTTAAACACCCCGTATAATAAAAACGAACTTTCCGGACCCTGTTTATATGAACTTTTTTCATATTTTTGATATAGAATCTTTCCAAATTTTCCGACAACATTCTGTAAACCTCTGTATATATATATATATATATATATATATATATATATATATATATATATATATATATATATATATATATATATATATATATATATATATATATATATATATATATATATATATATATATATATATATATTATATATATATATATATATATATATATATATATATATATATATATATATATATATATATATATATATATTTATTTTATATATATATATATATATATATATATATATATATATATATATAATATAACAAAATTGCAAAAAAAGTCAGCCGCTTAACTTTTTTACCTAATTATTTTTAATAGGGTGCTTCTGAGACGTCACTGGACTAATTTTAATTTAATTAGGCATAAATTAGACCCTTATTAATAGAAATACCACTAACAGGTTTTTAGAAAATCGGCTGTAGGATATTTAGGATAACTACAAAAACATATTTTTTTGAAATACCCTGTATTTTAGAAACTATGCATTTTCGGAGCCATATTTATAAAAACTTTTTTTACATTTTCAATAAGAAATTACCTTTTTTAATTTGGCCGTTTATTTTTGGAACACCCTGTATATAAAATAATTTTTAATAAAACATGTAAGAAAAAAAAGACGCCTCTACAAATAAACCAATAAATAGAGTCTCTTATGAAGTAAATGTTCATTTTATACCGTACCTCTTTTGTTTTATTTAATAATTCATAAGTTCTCTTTCAGACTCTACAGGGAAAAATACACAAAACGGGCATTTTACTTACTTTTAGTTAAGGCCCTGTAATAAAATATTTTTTCAATTATACATCTAAAAAAATTCCAGAGATTTTCACTAATTAAAGCCCGTTTTATGTTGTAGCTAGCTTATAGCAATTGCTTTAATTAAGATCTACTTTTCTTTGCAACCATTTTTTTAGAATGCTCTTTATCTAGAGTTTTAAAGTGTTTGTAACCTTCTAATTTACTTAAGGGTCACTTTGATAAAATTTATATAAAAGAAAAATATTTAAAAAAATTAACTGAGAAAAAGATTATCGAACAAAAATATATTATGTAAAACAGATGCAAATTTTTATATATTAAGTAAAGCACTTGACATATTGTTGTTAGTTTTAACTTCTTTACTATTTTCCATTTAAAGTTTCTTTTTATCTCTGATTGGATTTTTGGAATATTTTTTTGAATTTTCTTTATTTGGTGTCTTTGTCTGGCTTTTTTTCGCTTAATTTATTATTATTTTTTGCTTCTCTTTTTTTTTTTTAAATTGTTTAAACAACGTTCGTGATGTTGATAAATAGAAAAATTGTCATCTCTATGTATATCTACTTCACTAAAGGTTAAGTAGAAATTTTTTCTCAAAAATAGTGTACAGGGTGTTCCATTTTTGACACTTTTATCTCCGTAATGGTTGGTGAAATCAAAACAGTAATATAGTTTTTTTGTGTTAAACTTAAAATAGTAAAATCCAAATTAAAAAATTTTTCCTCGCTTAAGAGGTACGGACGAAAACCAAACAATTGTTATTTTCAGAATGACCCCATATTTTTAAGCTTAAAGAGATACAGAAAATTGTTTTATACAAAATTTTCTTTTTAATGATTGTTGAATAATCTGCTGTTTTTTTTTATTTTTTAATGAAACACCCTGTATATTTTATTCTAAAAATATTTTATATTAAAATTATAACACACGATGGATTATATTGGTTTTTATGTGATTTATTTATATTTTATTACTTTAAACCACAGTAAGTTTTAAAACAAAAGCTAATATCCTACAAACAAAATTATGTTGACATTCTAGTTGTTATTAGCATTTAACGTTTATTTTTCCTTCATAATTTGTAAAAATTACCTATTAAAATTTGAAAAAATTAGATATAATATCAGTTTATATTGAAAGTGGGAAAAAAACGGAGAAATGACGCAACATTTTTTGTTCGCTATTCGGAAATATGGCAACCATTTAAGGACATATTTCGACCACTAAAACATTAATAAAAAAATATACGGTCCCTAACGAAGCCGAAATCAACAAATTATAATAAGGAAAACGAGGAAAATGAGGAAAGAGGCGAGTTAGGATATGTCGAGGTCTATAGACAGGTAATAATGTCATATCCTATGAAAGCTTTAAATGGTAGTAGCTTAACTTTTATTAAAGTAAAAACTTCTTTAGGCGCACCTAGCACTTTTTGTGGGTATTGAATGAGACTAAACGGTCATACTCGGCTATGCAACGTTTGTAATGCAGTAAAAAAAGCCAGATACTAAAATATGACCATATGCATATTGTATTTACTTTTTATGAATCAATTCTTTTATCATCTTAAAATTAAAATTTGCAGATGTTAGATTTTAAGACGTTAATAGAGAATTACGTTTTCACTTCTATCTTGTCGTCTTAAGCACATACCCTAATTTTATTCTCTAAAATCACTTTAAAATTTAAGAAACTAAAGTTTACCTCCGTCATAAAAATAGAAACAGAAACTGGAATTTTAAAATCTATAGAACGAAACATTTTGACGTCCACACGATCTGCGGATCTAACACCTTCAGTTTTTTTCTTTGGGAAGTGTTGGAAAATAAAATTTATAAAGAAGTCATCTTAATCCGACAACAACTTTATCAAAGAAATTATTAAGCCTTGCAGAAATAAAACCATTACATAAATGCTTCAAAATGCGTTCGAAAAAGAGTCAGGAGTGCATTTAAAACAACGGAGGGGTTTTCAAAGATTTGCGATGTTTCTCGATATTTTTTATCTTAATCTGAATCTTTTATTTCGTCTTTAGGTTTCTATACTTTTTTAATTTACTTTCTTGTGCCAACTATTTCTTTCACTTCTTATATGTTAAATTATATTTATTGTCTTTCCAGCTCAACATAATTTTGTTTCTGGGATATTAGCTTTTGTTTTATAGCCCACTGTTGTTTAAAGTAATAAAGTTTAAATAAATCGCATAGAAAACTAATATCATTCATAGTGTGTTAAAAGATGGGTGTTTTGAAAAGATAATTTAATATGCTTTCTTTTTAGAATAAAATATAGGGGTGATGCATTTAAAAAGATGAGGTAAGGTCCAATAACTTTTTTGCTGACCTTTATAATTATTCTGTAAACGGCACATTATTTAACAATCATTATAATAAAACTTTTTAAATCTCTTTTAACTACGAAAATATATGGTCACTGTAAAATTAACATTTTTTTTAATTTTCCGCCGTATCTCTTAAGCCAGCAAAAATTTTTAAAGTTTGATTTTACCATTTTACGTTTCACCCAAGAAGAGTACACGACGCCTATATTATTCTATTTTATTAGTATCTTCGTAGTTGTTAGTGCTATCAAAAAAATTGATAGTACTAACAATTACGGAGATACCCTATGAAAGTGTCGCTAATGGGACACGCTCTACACCTTTAATATTTAAAGTTTAAATTAACTGAAACAACAAAAAAACAACAAAAAACTTCCTCCAAAAGATTATTTGGATTTATATCAATGTGTGATATTTTTTCTAAAAACAGCAAAAAAAAAAATAAAGAGCCATTACGTAATTATCGCCACGAACCGTCTGGCGCTACAACTCCGCCGACTGGGATGGTCTGAGTGATTTCTTTGCCAGCTACCCTTGTGATCCTACCTGCTTTTCTACTCACGATTCTTCCAAAATATGTAAACTAATTACTGAAACCATTCAACTAGGCATTGAGACCTATATTCTCCACACTAAAAAGAACCCCATAACTTCAAATCACAAACCGTGGTTTTCTAAATCCCGTGACAAAGCCAGACTTTTAAAAATTCAAGCCCACAAAAAGTTTCTTCAGAACCCTAGTCCCAAAAATCGACAGGCTAGCATCGAAGCAAGAAATCAGTATAATCAGACCATCTCAGAAGCAAAAGACCGTTTTAACAATCGAATAAAAGACAAAGTTCTCTCTTGCTCGAATGGCAGTAAATCCCTCCGGTCCTTTGCCAAAAATATTAGTCAAAACTTCAACACAAATTCTTTTCCACCCCTAATCTCTGAAGATGGAATTGCTTCCACCTCTAAAGGAAAAGCCGAACTATTTGCCAAACAATTTGCTGTTAATTCTACTACAGTTGCCCCTGTTTCTTATAAAATGTCCAATATCATTTTTAAAGTAAAATAGATCAAGCGTATTCTTTCTTCTCTTAATACTAAAAAATCGTCTGGGCTGGATGGCATACCAACAATCGTCTTAAAAAAATGTGCTCCTGAGCTTGCACCCATCCTTACTCGCCTCTTTCGAATCTCTTACGACACGGGCATTTTCCCGGAGAGCACGTGTGCAACCTGTTCCCAAAAAAGGATGCAAAACTCTCCCTTCTAACTATAGACCGATATCTCTTCTTTTTGTTGTTTGCAAAGTAATGGAAAAATTCATTTATTCCCAAATTTTAAAGTATTAGGAAAAACACAAGGTCTTAAATGATAGACAGTATGGATTCCGTCACAGGAGATTCACAGCTGATCTTCTTTCCTTTGTCTTGCACAGCTGGAACAAGTCCCTTAAGTTTCTTGGTGAATCCCAGATCGTTGCTCTTGACATATCTAAGGCTTTCGATCAGGTCTGGCATGATGGGCTTTTAACAAACTTCCTTTTCCCTACCCGGTCTTCTACCTAAGCTGTCCCCCTTTGGGCCCCCTTTTCTAAGTTTCCTTTCCCTTAATTTTTCGACGTAATACTCAGTTTAACTGTGGACCTTAAACTTACCTTGGATTGGGGCGCCAAAAATTTTATTCAGTTTAGTGTCTCGAAGACACATTCATGTTCGCTGTCGCGAAAAAAGTCTGCCAATGCTTATCCGTTACATATGAGCGGCCAAGTGCTGCAGAACAAAGAGTCGTTTAATATTGCCTGTGGCACTTTGGAGACTAACCTTAACTGGCACAAACACATTACATCCATAGCCTCGGCAGCTTCAAAAAAGCTTGGATTCCTCTTTTCAGCCAGAATTACAATTTTTATACTCTGTATGTATGTATACTCTGTATGTATCCCAAATCAGACCCTCTTAAGAATATTGTTCTCATGTCTGGGGAATGGCGTCCCCTACAACACTTAGCAATCTGGACTCCATTCAAGGCAGAGCCGTTCGTCTTATTAATAATCCCACGCTCACAGAAAGGCTTCCTCTTCTTGCCCACCGTCGAGCTGTAGGGGATCTGTCGCTCTTCTATAGGTATTTTAACGGCTTCTGCTCAGAGGAGTTGGCCAGTATAATTCCTTCTCTGACAGCTCCCAACAGAGCAACACGTAGTGCAACTTTTATGCATCTTTTACAGTTCACCGAGAAAGGCCCCGAACTTCTCGCTTTTTTCGTTTCTTCATCCCTAGAGTGTCAAGTGTGGAACCTGCTGCCAACAGAAGTTTTTCCTTTTCCTCCCAATCTACAAATATTTATGTCCCGTGTGAACAAACTCCCTTTCACCACACTTAAGACACCCACGGTACGTTAGTACTTAGGCATCGGCCTTCGTGGACTGTCCTAAGAAAAAAAAAAATGTTTTATTATATTTTCTGGTTATGACGTTTTATCTGATTGCAATCAAATTAATTATTTTTATCTTTTAAAAAGCATACAACTCTACACTTATTATTAGAAATCGTCAATCTAGTTCACTTTAGTATAACAGGAATATTGAGAAAAGCACATTACCGTCTTTGAATGGTTGTAATTTACGTGACATTCTCACCTGGTCACCCGGCTTTCGAAGCCCTTTTATTGAAGCTTTTTACGTAAGGGCGTTGAAAATTGCGCCAGTGTATTTATCGTATGTAATATCCAAAGCAGCTTTTATTTATTAGTTTTTTTGCTTTTAAAAAACACTTTTGTTTCACAAAATAATTATGTCAATATTGTCTTACTATGCCATTTTTTTTAATATAAATATTAAAATAAAATTTGGCTAAAAAATGCGTTTTAGTTTGTTAAATTTTAAATCTTTAATAACCAGCGAAATTTATAGTTTGTTACAAATACCAAACCATATCCAATGGCCCACAGCCACTCTTTGGACAAAGTTCAAGGATATTCTAATAAAGTCTTCTCACTCAAGTGTGCTGCGTCAAATTTCCCTCCTGTCCGCGCCGACTTCACCAACTTAAGGGCCCACGGTTAGCCCGGGTTAGTTTGTAGTGCCTTAGGTTCAAAGAATATTGGGAATCGGTTTTGCACGCTTTATGTTATACACTTTTTAAAAAATCTATTTTTCAATGTCCTAATATTATAGAGAGGTGTGTATACATGCATATGTTTTAACTCATTTTTTATGTTATTTCATTAATCATGTAATAAATCAAAGCCAATTTGGTAATAAACAGTGTCAAAAACTAAGGATTCCTTTTTTTTTAATTAACCCACCTTCTTTTATTTTCTTTGTTACCAAAGTAATCTATTTGTCAATAATGGTTTATAAAAAAAAAATAAAAATACAAACATTACTAATCGTACATATTCCTAATAAAAAGCTCTCGTAAAAAAAAATTCCCGGGGGACTATTCAATTGAACATACGCGGGGAGCACAATTTTCTGCTGCACCGTGGTCACCTGTGGTCACCCGGGTCACCCCGGGGCACCGCGGTCACCCGTGGTCACCCCTGTCACCCGTGGTCACCCGGGGACCCGTGGTCACCCGGTCACCGCGGTCCCCGGGGTCACCCGTGGTCACCCGTGGTCACCGTGGTCACCCGTGGTCACCCGTGGTCACCCGTGGTCACCCGTGGTCACCCGTGGTCACCCGTGGTCACCCGTGGTCACCCGTGGTCACCCGTGGTCACCCGTGGTCACCCGTGGTCACCCGTGGTCACCCGTGGTCACCCGTGGTCACCGTGGTCCCCGTGGTCACCCGGGTATCCGTGGTCACCCGGTCACCCGGGTCCCCCGTGGTCACCCGTGGTCACCCGTGGTCACCCGTGGTCCCCCGTGGTCACCCGTGGTCACCCGTGGTCACCCGTGGTCACCCGTGGTACCGGGTGGTCACCCGTGGTCACCCGTGCACCGTGGTCACCCGTGGTCACCCGTGGTCACGTGGTCATCCGTGGTCACCCGTGGTCACCGTGGCCGGTCCCCGTGGTCACCGGGTCATCCGTGGTCCCCCGTGGTCACCGGGTACCCGGTACCCGTGGCCCGTGGTCACCCGGGCCCGGCCGGTTGTGTTTAAGGTCAACGGCGGTATTTTTGCGACATTAAAAGAGTGAGAGGACTTTATTGGAATATCCTTAGACTATGTCTTGGACTGCCAAGAGAGGTAACAAACGCAACAAAAAAGAGATGGTCCCAAAAACAAATTCTATATAGATCGTTGCTATGCGTCGCCTGATCAAAGACATGCAGAGGCAACGCTAGTTGAACCTTCTAAAAAAATAACAGGCCTTTATAATACAGGGTGTCAAAAGTATGATGCTCATGATTTTAATGGGCGATAGTGGAGCTCAAAACAAGTCAAAAAGTTCATATAACATATGTGTCAAAACTTGACAGATTTTTGTCTAAACGATATAAAATATGTTTTATAGTTTTGTGGCGGATTCATGTTTTAGTTTGTTTTATTTGGGATACTCGTCTTATTACTTTTTGGATCCTCTTCGATTCAGGTCCCGGAGTATACGAGCTGACCCTGTCCAGCCCTATTAACCCTATAAAGTTGCAGATCGCCTGCAACTCATAGGTACATTCATTGGTTAACAAAAAAAGCTAAGTGTTAAAAGTGTCAGTCTACAAATTAAAAAAATATATATTAGTAATAATAATATTAATGTTTCTCCCGGTTAAACAATTAAAAAACAATTGGCAACAGCTCTGCAGTTCGTCAAGTCAGTAGTCAGTTTGTGTTATGCCTAGTCGCTGTAGTATTTTTGTCCATTTTTTATTTCGTACCTTTAAGTTCAAAATAATGTTTTGAAACCGGAAATATGCCGATATGTTGATAATTAGCGGCGAGGTAAACCATAATGCTAATCTAGCAGTTTAAATTTACCGTGAAACATTTTTACAACGGTAACTAAGCGTTTTCGAAACGGGATGTGTGCAACCGAGAAATATTTAATTTTATTTTAATAGGGAAATTTACCAAGAGACTCCTTTAATTACCATTAAAGAAAGTGTTGTGTATTATACACAGCTCTAGGGACGGACTAGCTGTGACTTTTTTTGGGTCAAGCCAATAAATAAAATTAAAATTTGAAAATTTTCGCTCGCTTAAGATATACGGGAAAAAATCAAATTATGTAAATGGTGGAACAAATTATTGTTTGTGAACAAAAATTTTATTTTTAATTTGTTTTTAAAAGGGGTAAAAGGGAAAAAAATTAAAAAATGTTTTTTCCAAATACATACCCTTATTTTATTGTTATTGTAGTATCACCAATTGGCAATTTTGTGTCCTATTTTATTATATTCTTATGTTGCTTACAATGAATTGGAGTAACACTGCTTCACTAAGACTTAAAATAATGAAAACATTTTGTAAGACATGTTTACTCAACAACACTCACCAAAGAACATCGGTGAACTGTTTAGTTCCAAGATGTTCGAGTAGTGTAAACATTACTTAAAGGCCAATTAGTTGGCGGCCAAGCTGTTAGTACATTTAATTTCTACGTTGGTTGGCTTCAGTTTGCAATGTGTGTACACAGTGGTAAGCGGGACAAGGCGAACACTGCCGTTGTTGGATAAATGAAGTCACAGGCCGCCGCTTCGTGCAGCAGCCGCGCTAAATGGATACGCACCTTAACGTGCTCACTAGAATCGTGCGTTAAATGGACTCGATCTATTATTGCCACTATTAATACCCTTTTTTGTTAAATAACCATTAAAGTAACTAGTTCGACAAGCACTTAAACACAACGATTATTAATATTCTATAAATTATATTTTTTTACAAAAAGGAATTGCTTATGTATGTCCAGAGAAAGTTGTTTTACAGCTTTAAGAAGAAGAAATCCCTGCACATCATGGCTCGAGTTGAGTTAGTCGGGGTACAAACTCAAAAATCAACTGAATGTTCCATCGTGCCGAAAAAAACCTGGGACAACAAAATCCCCCTTGTTAAGTAGCTACCAGGCCATAAAGAGTAGGCAAAATCTATTGAAGATTCGTTATCATTGTTGTCAATTGTAAAGGTTAAATACCAAAACAATAATGCTACCACCTTTATTAATAAATACGAGAATATATAACCTATGTACGTTAATTGTTTTAAAATGTAGCAAAAATGAAAACAAGATTTTTCAGTATTTGGTAGTTGTACCGTTATTCTCGACTTAGGCTTGCAAACGTCGTGACATACTTAACACTAGGTTTCTCGTATACTCTTGTGTTATTTGATCCCATGCTTCCATTATCTGTTGGCGTATTTCATACTGAGTCCTAGGCTGGAAATTGTGTTTATACATATATTTTACCATTTTACCCCAAATGTTTTTAATCGGATTGATGTCGGAACTTCGAAGGCCACGGCAGAACACGAATATGATTTTCTTCTAAATAATTTTAAACTATACGGGCCTTATCGTGTTAAACATAAATTATTGGCCAAATACTGCACCAAATGTTCCTATAACTGCAATATAATGGTGCATTAAGCCTTTCCCTGTACTATTTGGCAAACTCCTGAGCCCCTTGCACTAATCCAGACCCTAACGTTTATTAAAAAGCGTCCACTTTGATTTGTCTTGTGTGTAAATTTCTTATTATTTCTCGTACTAGAAGGCCTGTAAGCGCGAATTTTCCCATTATTGCAAGATTAAAAGGTTTTTTGAAGTTTTTCCACTTGTAACCATAATTTACGTATTGATAAGCAAATTCTACTCTTTTCTTTCGAATTCTACTACGAGCTATATTAGTCGAACTAGGCGCGTCTTTTTTGGCTTTTATTGCTGTTTTAAAGGGATGATCTCTTAGAAAACGAATTAGATATAAATCTTGACCGTCATTCGAAATTTTTTGGCTGCTTTCCTAACAATACTTCCATATTCTGTAATTTTGTGCTTAGCCAACAGTACGGTATTTTTGCTAATTTCCAATTTAGTCCAGTAACTGAAGACCTGAAAGTACCCAAAGCTGTAAATAAATCTGTACAGTTTTCATTTGTATCGCAATTCTTAGGTTTTCGCGGTTGCTTTCTAGTGAGAAAAAGTTTATCATGATTTAGACGTGAAAACCCGCTGAAAATGGCCCCCCAAAGTCCCAAAAATGAGTTTTCCGCCAATATTTGCCAAAATATGCGAATTAGAGAATTTTAATTGAGAGAAAAAATGAAGACCACCTTGAAATTTACAAAAATGGTTTCTGCCATTTTTTCGCAACACCAATAATTTTCACAAAAACGGCGGTCGAAAAATCCATAACATTTCACACTGGATAGATGTGGTAGTAGTAGTTTCTTTCTAAAAAATGGAGATGGGCAAAACAATTTTTAATCAAAACGCAAGAAAGATGATAAAGAAGATTTTCTTGGATCATTGAACACTTGCTAAGGTTTTATTATAAAAAGGAAACGTTAATAACAAACCATTTTTTTAAATATCAATAAATTAATGAGATACTCTCAAAATATTGTGAAAAAAAACTTTGACTGCTTTTTTTAATATTCTAGAAAAATTGGAATGGATCCAAACTCATATGCAATGATAGGTACGGGTTTTTTCCATTTCACTAAGAAAAAAATGACGCTTTGGAAAAATCGTCCGCCCGCTTTAAGTGAATCCATGAAGATAGCGGCATTCTAGCGGTAGAGCGGCAGCTGAAATGAGGGGATTTTTGGATCCCCGATATCTCAAAACCTATTGATTTTTCGAAAAAAATTAAATTTAAAATTAACAAAATGTTTTTTTTGGGTCCTACCCAAACATTAAAAACTCTTCTTTTTAATTTGAAGAAATATGTAACAATAATTAATACTAAATATTCTTTTGTGTGGTTATCAGAAAAAAATGCTTTTAAACTCTCAAACATTAACGATATAAATGAAATCGATAAATCACACAAGAGCAATTTCTGACGCCGTTAGCGTAAAAAGCTTTCATAAAAGCACTTTAAAAGCTCGATGACTAGGTAGAAGTGTTACGTAAATTACAGTTGTACACAGGGGGCTATCAGAATCTTTGGGCCTTTTTATAACGGATAAGGTGGTAATAGCTAACACATATAATACGGCTTGTTCCACATTTTAATTTTTTTTTGTGCGATACTCAGCCTGTATATGTATCATAAATAATTAAAAGTTATTGATAGTGTTTTCTTTACGATACACATAGTTTAAGGTCCTATAGCCAATACTTCATATTTTGTACCAAAGGTATATTACTGAAGGTAGCTTCTGAATTTGCACTGTTTTTTTTGCCTCAGTTGTCTTTGCATTATATGCATTTGTACTTATGCTAGTAAGGATAAGATTTATCCACTTTAGCGAATTTATAAGTCAAGTTAAGTAACAAGGACATAGCAATACATACATTACTACTTTAATTTACATTGGGCATTAGATGCTTCTGTGGTTAACATCGCTGCTAAAAACATAACAAATTAAAAAAAATTAAACGAAAACTTACTGCGCTGAAAGTTTTATTCTAGATGTGTACTATATTGTTGTGGTAGCCTCAGTTATTAAAAAAAATACTGTACAGGTTATTCGTTAGATGAGACCGCTTATATTCTGGTCCCAGATTATAGAGTTGTGCACGCACAAAAGCGATTAATTGATTAAAACTTATAGGTCGCCGAAAAATAAAATTAAAAGCCTTTTAAAAATTAAAGGCCTATATAATTCTGGTCTGGAAGAGATAAAAAAATGCTGTCTGCTTTTTATCAATAAAATCAATATTGTTTAAATAATTTTTTAGCCACATTAATACCTAAGAACCTTGTTTACTTTACAAAAATTAAACTCAGGAGTGTCCGATAAAGAAAATACTTTCAGGGTGACTCAACCTTTAAGGTCGCACCCTTATTTGTGACTCTCTTGGTATATTTTTGGAAGAAGGCTTGAACACGTCAATTTTAATTTTTAGAGGGACGTCTTTTCATCTATAGCTGAACAATACAGGGTGGTCCAAAAACAAGATATTGTGTTACACTTTAGATTTTTAAATGGAAACCTTTTTTTTTTTTCAGTTTTTAAATTTTCTTTGAAGTTTTTAGTAACTTTTGTTAATAAAGTTTATACCCATCTTTTATCGTTGTGAAGCAATTTGAGTTTATAATTAAATTCTAGAAATAGTAATACTAAAAAAATATATGGTAAAAATAATAATCAAATAGTTCCCATGGTAACAAGACTTTACTTTAAAATATAAAAACAACTTTACTAGTATTAAAAAAAAAACAAAAAGCAACTTACAGTTATAGGTAAATTAAAGTTAAAATAAAAATTATTTGGCTATTAAGAGGTAGGTCAATGTGGTAATAAATGCTGAAAGTGGTGTCCATTTACCTCCATGCAACAATAAAGATTTTGTTCGAATCTATTCCACACATTGTTAAGCATGTCTGAAGTTATTTGTCTACATTCTTACTAAAAACTTTACTTTTCAATTGCCCCCAAAGAAAGTAATCTAAAGGACTTAAGTCCGGAGATCTCGGCGGCCACTCAATGAGGCGATGAGGCCTCGTCTGTCGATCCACTGATTCGGGAAAAGGGTTTCCAAATACTGTCGTACTAAGCCACATAGTACGGTGGTGCACCATTTTGTTGGAAATGAATATCATTTTCATTATAATTAACGTAACGTCCAAGTACGTCTCGCCCGTCAAGTTTTTAGGAATAAAGAAAGGTCCTCAGTTTGATTTTCGAAAATTAATTCTGTTTTCGTTTTTTCGTAATAATTTCTCAACTTAATGACATAGCGGTACAAAATTGGGAATTCAGGAGTTATTTAAGGCGAGAAATTCAAATTCGTCCATACTTTTGATGTTGCTAATAGAGGGCGCCAGCTACGGCCTACCCCACATGTCTAAGATGGCATAACTTTTTTTAAGCTTAGTATATTGACTTGTTTATTAAAAAAGAAGTTACTATAATTCCTACTGCTTCAAAAATGTATACCTCATTAAGGTCTCTAGGATCAACTGTTTTCGAGATAAACGCACTTTAAAGGATCCCGCAATTTTCTTATGGAAAACGGGTTTCGGCAAATTGTTTTCAAACTTTGCAAAACAATAGTTTTTAACATGCTGATCAAAAGTCTCTTTGGACACAAAACTCAAAAACCCCTCTAACCTCCCCAAAATCACCCTCAAAAGTCCCCAAATATTCAGTGACCTTTAAGACTGATTTTGGGGGGTTATAGGGGTTTTTGGGTTTTGTGCTCGGATAGACTATTAATTAGCGTGTTAAAAACTATTACTTTGCTAAGTTTAAAAACAATTGGCCGAAACACATTTTACATAAGAAAATTGCGCGGTCCTTTAAAGTGCGTTTATCTCGAAAACAGTTGCTCCTGAAGATCTAAATAAGGTGTATATTTTTAAAGCGGTGGGAATTATAGTTACTTCTTCCTTAATAAACAGGTCAATATACTAAGCTTACAAAAAGTTATGCTATCTTAAACAAGTGGGGTAGACCGTAGCTGGAACCCTCTATTAGCAACATCAAAAGTTTGGGCAAATTTGAATTTCTCACCTTAAAGAACCCCTTAATCCCCAATTTTGTACCGCTATGTCATTTAGTTAAAAAAATTTTACGAAAAAACGAAAACAAAATTAAAAGTTTGACACCCTGTATCTTTGTTACTATCAACTTTCGGATAGGGAAAGTTTACGTTAATTGCATTATTTCGACCTAAGGAATCTGCTGTTGCTCTGTGTCCCATTACTTCTGGGACACCAGAAGTATTTTTTACGTGTTTTTTATATCTGCGAGATTTCTAACAATTTCCTGGACACCCTGTATATTCATTGTAAGTTATAATAAACGCAAAACAATAATAAAATATATCGTATACAAGTAATAGGTGTTTACCTTACATTGTTCCCCAACATATTAAAGTTTTCCAAAATCCCTTTATTGCATATTAATGTGTTATAAATTACACATATTTAACAAAACCTAGCTGATCCCAGTAGGGTTGCCAGATGGTATTCAAAAGGGGGACATGTCCTCCTATTTCATCCCCTTTTACCCATCGTATGACCTCCTTTTGATATACGTCTTTAAAAAGAGTGGATGACGTTGCTAAAAGAGAACGAAAAACTAAAATATGACGATTTAGTTCCATGCATTGAGTTCTTGAGCGCCAGAGATGTAGACATTGCCGATGTTAAACTACATGATCAGTTTTGTAACCTGATTTGATTTCTTAAATCGAAATCAGATGGTGATCCTGATGACACCTATTATAATTTGAAGTTGCATAAACAGTGGACAATCCACTTTAAAATTGCTAAAAACATTGAATGTTTCTCAGAACTTCTTAAGATCTGCGAATTTTATTTTTGTATAAGCGAACCTAACGCGAATGTGGAGTGTTTTCGCTTATTAATAAATACTTAGTAGAGCAAAGAGAGAAATAGACTATCGGCCGAGTGATGATCGCGTTGTTAAATTTAGTAATGGAATTAGCAATTGTTTAAAGTTAACAACGGTTTAGAATGGTTAACAAAACGTCATTGTCAGTGTTATTCAATGATTTTAGTAGGCAACCTGTCAAAATCTGACATTTTGTTAAACATTCTAAACCATTGTTAACTTTTAACAATTGCTAAGTCCATTGCTAAATTTAACAATGCGATTATCACTCGGCCGTAAGTGTAAAGTCAGTAAAATCTTTGATTTTTGTTTAATACAACTTTAAAAACATGTCATGTGAAGATTTTTAAAGTTTTTTGTTAAAAAAATTAAGATCTTCTTGCAAAAATTGGCAGCTTAGCTTAATATGATTAGAATAAAGTAAATTAGGTTTATAAAATTATGGTTTAATTGTGAATGTCCTCTCTTTTTAAAGAAAGTTCTCTCTTTTAGACTCATTTGCCCTCCTTTATTAAATTATCATCTTGCAACCTTAATCCCACCTAAATTATAAATTTTGAGGTCCCAGTGCCAAGACTTGACTTTAAAACACCTCGAATATCGCAATGCATAACTTAGAGGGGGCGCCATAATTTTTAGCTATGCTAACATATTTTGGCACTGCAAGTGCAATATGAACTCCTCGGGTAAGGTATCTTTGTTTAAGCACGGGACTAGATTAGCCATTTATTATGGAAGCGGCAAAGTCGTGACCGAATAATTTAGCATCAGCAAGTCAGCCTCGGAGAAAATATACGATTTAGCGGTACTGGTGCTTAAATATACTTACGGAGTAATATTATTTACGGTCATGGATTTAATGAAATTTAAAAAGTCAAATCTGCATATTTCAAGCAAATTTGAAAGTTAAACAATATGTTATCCGGTCAAAAAAATGTCTGTCTCTTTATGAAAAGAACTGTCATTGGGGTACTCTTTGGATTTAGCGCAATAATAAAATCGTAGGAAATTTTGTAAAAGAATCACTGTGTGACAGAAATTTAAGTTGGCAATACATTCAGATTCGGAGCAGAACCGGGGTCTCCTGTTTTCTTTTGCGACGGCTCGTATCTATTTATGTATTTTTATAAAATAAATATTAGTAAAAACTGTTTTAATATAACACCGCAATATATGCTTTCAGCTTTTTTTTAATGGCATGGTGAGAAATAACTTTGTAAACTAAAGACTAAAAGAACTTTGCCAAATAACTTACATGAGGAGCTTGCGTTCAAAAGCGGCTACATCCATTTTTTTGCCGATATGCTTTTTTGCGATTTATGTTTCACAAGATCTATCATCCGGCACGATCGTTTGCGTTCTAAAAGGGCTATTTGTATTTTAAAATGGCAAAGTCAGCTTTTTGCATCAGAACCAGCTATATCGTCTTTTTGCGTTTAAAGATGGTTATATCCAATAATTCGTTATATTCAGAAATACATAGTGGTGCAACTGGCAAGACTGCAAGATCTGTACCAATACACTTGGCGATCCTGGGTTCACTACCAGCAACGACAATTATAGTTATCACTAAATTGTTTTTGCTACCAGTTATTACTAAATGCTGTGGAGAGTGGTTCTTGTTTGATCTCGGAATTGAATATGGTTAGAGAACTTATTACCATGGAGCAAGGAAAAAAAGGTTCCAGTACCAAAAATCAACGAAATCCTAAAATTAAAGTAAACGCTTATCCGTATTATCGGTTTGCATCTGGAAATTAATCGCGTCAGATGATCCTGAAGAAAGGAAGAGACGATACAACCTGGTTCTTAACACTCTTTACCGGAGAAGAAGAAACCTAGTCTTATTATTATTAGATTAATAAAATCCTTTTAATATGGTGAATAAAAACACCATTTTATCACGAGTCAGCGATATCTTCCGGAATTTTTACCATTTATAGCTCAATCATATGATAAACCAAGTTTACTTTTCTACAGTGATGAACATATTCTTTCTCAAAGAGGTGTTCAACAAGGAGATCCTTCTGGACCAGCTCTTTTTAGTTTAGAAATTTATCCACTTATTTTATCATTAAATACAGAAATAAATCTTTGGTATTTGGATGACGGTACACTTGCTTGAAACCCAAATTCAGTTTTAAATATTTTTCATAAAATAATTGGACGAAGTAAAGATTTGGGTTTAAATTAAAATTTTCATAAGTGTGAATTAACTGTTTCATCTAAAGTTCAATCTAATATACTATCAAATTTTTTGAGTGTTGTTCCTAATCAGTCAGTAATTTTCATCTCAACTTTTAATTTATTAAAAAGTGCTTTTTTTTCAAATAAAATTAAATACTCAATAAATAAAAAGACAAAATTTTTAAAATAATCTTGCAGCAAATTAAAATTTATATTTACATATTTCTTATTATTTACTTAAATATTTCTTTGCTATACCTCGAATGTCTTATTTGTTAAGATGTTCACCAGATATACTTCGTGATTTTGGTAATGTATTACAGAGTTTGGTTTTAAGACATAACAAATTGTGATATTAAATTAAATTCTTCTTTACAAAGCACTCTTTCAGTAAAATTTAGACGTCTCGAAATAAGAAATACATACATCCTGTCTATTTTTGCCTTTTTGGGTTTAATGAATGATGTATCAGATTTACTTTTCAAAATTTTACCTTTCTATATTCTTGCAACAGTAGATAATAATTTTTAAAATTGTTTTGTAAGATGGTTGTCTGTTTGCAATCTTCAAAATAAACCAAAAGAATTACCAATTTCCATCGCTCTCAGACTTGGTTTGTCTGTGTGTGGACAGCAGACCTGTGTTTGCGGCAAAAATGCTGATATTTATGGCCTACATGGGTTAAGCTGCAAAAAAAGGCACGGCGTTCTTTTAGACACAGTAGAATAAATAACATTGTTATGAGAGCTCTGATTTCAGCTGAAAATTCTTTTGTGTTAGAGCCTCTTGGAGTTTGCAGAAGCGATGGAAAACGTGTAGATGGAATGACCTTAATTCCATGGAAATATGGAAAACAATTACTTTGGGAGCTACTTGCAGCCATATACTCCTATCCTATCTGGATAAAACTTCTAATTAAGTAGGTGCGGTTGCTCGTCTTGGCGAGAGTAAAAAACATCTAAAATATAAAGAGTTTAAAAACCGCTTTATCTTTTTTCCTTTTGCTGTAGAAACTTTTGGTCCATTGGGTGATGAGGCTAAGGGTTTCATAAATAAAATTTCAAAAAAATCCATGCAAAAAATCCCGAAGTTTTATTATCCAAGAAATTGGATTAGCTATGCAACGAGGTAAAGCAACATCGGTACTAGGTACAATCCAGGAGGACCTGGGACTAAATGAAGTTTTTAATTTTTAAATACAGATTTAGTTATTTAGTTAATACTAGAATATTGTAAATTGGTATTTTTTATAAATATTTTATGGTTCCTTTTTTTTTTGTGTTTTTGTTATCTAGGTAAATTTTCATAATAAAAGTATGTTTTGTGTCCCAGCTTTATAATAAAAATATGTTTTCTAGCGTTTTTTTTTGCTAACAATTTTTAAAGCTTTGCTATCAAAGCCATCAATATTTTGATTAATTTTCTTTTTTTTAACTATTGACATTTAAGAAAAAAATTTAAATTCCATTAAACTACTTCCCTAAAACACTACAAATAAAGTTTTTTTGCTATCTGTATCTATTAAGACGAACCGATGAGAAGTTTCTGTCGTTTCTTGAACATTTTTTTCAAATGGATTTAATCGCTTATAAATGCAAGCTCCTCACCTGTGGACTATGAGTTTGGACCCAATAGCTACGTGGCACATAAAACGCGACGTTTTTATCGATAGTTGTTATTATAAAACTTGTCATTTTAAATATGCTCCTAAAAGATTTTTTTCTACTGCGGTTTAAATTAGACCTTTTTTCACTTATTTTTTGGTTAAAAACAGCCGTATACTTTCTTAAACCATTTGAGAAGTTGCAAACGTCCGCGCAAGTTATCTAAGCTTTGAAGGCAGTTTAATCCTCATTTTGCATGAAAAACCGATTTATTTATAGAAGATAGTATTTGCTTTCCTAAAAAACGTAACTCTTTGTAAACGCACCTTTCGAAAGAAAATACTTAAATATCAGAGTATGCTTATGGTAAAAAAATCGATACTTCTAGTAAAACTTGTTTAAGTTACCTGCATGACCTGACACTATTTTATCGTACTTTTTTACAAATTATATTCCTGTACAATAATGTATTGCCCCAAAATACAAACAACCAATCAAAATATTGTCGATTTCAGTAATTTTTTTGCATATGGGGGCGCTGATTACAAGTTTAAAGTAAGTTTTTTTCGAAATATCAATTATTAACATGATAATTAAATTAGTCTTATTTCCACTATCTTTTAGTTCTTTTATCACAAAATTGGTAATAATTACATCAAACCATTATACACTTCTAAGAATTATTTAAAAATAGTCGTGTTAATTTATTTATTAAATTTTTCGGTAAAAATACAAAATTCTCATTTTAATATAAATCTAATATTACACAATAAATAGCCGCTAAGTTAATAAATTTAATAAAATATGATTATATTAAATAATTTTAAATATTTTGTGGTAGTTTCGTTTAAAAATTACCAATGATGTGCAAACAAAAAGAACAAAACAGTAAAAGGGCAGTAAGTTTGGGTTGGAAATATCAAAAACGAAACAATGCTGAAAAACTGACTTCAGATTCATGACCAACGCCCCAACAAAATCCGATATTGCAAGAAAAAACTTTAAAATTGGCGAGATGCATAAAAAGTAAAACATTATTGTCGTTATTTATTTTACATATTGATCCTCATTTTGTACATAGTACCAAAGATTTATTGAAGTCGGGCCTGACCGTAGTATTCATGGCGCAAGATCCAAAAGGCCTTTTTACCTATACCTTTACCTTTTTTGCTCTGCATGCGTAGATAAAATTGTTCTACAGTACTGGCCTTCGATTACCCATGAAACTTGGCATATTCCTATCCATTATACAGGGTGTTTTCTAAGGAATCTAAAATATTTAAGGAGAAGATGTTTTAAAAAGTGTATAATATCATATGTCAAAAAAGTCTGATTTCCAAAATACAGAGTGCTAAATTTTTTTGTGTCTTTTGTTATTGTCGAGTAATCTAAATGTCTTCATTTTCTCAAAATGTAATATTTTAAAAACGGGCCACCAATATTTTTAATTTTGTGAGTCTTTTTGTAATCCTTATTTAATACCTGGCATCAAATGTCAGTTACTATTACACTTTCTTAAGGTACGTTTCCTATGTGGCGGCTAACGCACGCGGCTGCCACGCAGCGTCTGACGCAAACGGCTGACGCCAGTACACCCATTTCCTATGAAGTGTAGACGCGAGTGAATTGTTGTCAAAAAAGTACAGTTTAAAAAAAAATGTGCGAAAACAAAACAATATTTTTATTGGATTTACTATTAGAAGAAATTGAGGACAAAGAATTATAACTGAAAAGCATGTGCAAAGAAAATGAACAAGTCCATTATTTATAACCAAAACTGACGAAGGCTTTTTTTAAACTTTAATAAATATACATTCATTAAAAGATGAAGAGAAATTTTTTAACACTTTCCACCAAAATTTCATCTTCCTCTGCGGAAAATAAAACTTTCGACATCGTACAGGCACGACTTTGACAACCGGCGGCTGACGCTTGACTGCCTCGAGGGAAGTAGGGCCACGGTGTCTGTAGCCGCCAGCGGTTGACGCAACGAACAAACACTACTAGAAATCCAAATCTCGTGCTTTCTGAACGCAGCTATCTTCTGTCAGTACAGTAGCGACAAACGCCTGGACAATCAACTAATAAAAGCACATAATAAAAAGGCGAATGCGCTGGTAGTACTATATTTTTTTCTAGTTATTTTTCCCAATTCCAACAAAAATAAGATTTTGCTGAAATAATTACTTAACAACTTTATTATTTTAATAAATAAGCAGTTGTTAAGTAAGATTTTAGCAAAATTTTATCTTTGTTAGGATTGGGTAAAATTTTAAACTTGCAAAAAATAAAGCAAACAAAAAATGTTATTGTTAACAATATATTACAAATTAATTTGTTATAAATACAAATATTTTGAGAAAACCAGGAAAATCTTGGGACATTTGCCCCAAATTTTCAATAAACAACAACAAAAAATTACATTCCAAAAATAACAGTAACAAATAAAACAAAAATAAAACATGAAATTTCAGAATAAATGAAAAATATTCTCTAATAACAACATAAATTCTTATACCTGAGATAACACAGGCAAAATAAAATATATTCTAATAATTAACAATAAAACTTCTAATACTATCACAGCCGGGGTTGGATGAGATACTTCTAAAACTGTCACAGCCGGGGTTGGATGAGATCATGCTGAAAGGTTCCTATAAAACAAAGAAGCTAGGCAGTATTCGCTTATTCAAAACAGACTAAAAATACATAAAATATGATAGGCAAGACAGAAGCAGGCAGCGGGCAAAAATATATAAAGAATTTAAATTAATGTGGTAACTGAAAAATAAACATAAATATTTATAAGAAATGGTAAAAATTTTTATTTTTAAAGTTAGGTTAAATATTTCATAAAATTACGGTCTGAACAAATGAAAAGAGCTTGCAGTAAGGTTTGAAATATTGTTGCCTAAATAAATTTTCAATTTTATTCTTGTAAATATTCTCATCCAAATATTTGTAAATATCAGCATGTAGTGTGTTTACAAGGTTGACTAAAGCTTCACTAGCAAATTTAAGCCTTCGTTCGTTATCAAACTCTTTAAACATTACAAATAAATGCTTGTCGGTTACCTCCACTAAAAAGAGATTACTCTGACAAGTTAAACATGAAATTGAAATTTTGTAAATAAGGTATAAAATAACATTATTTAAAAATTTAATTTTAGGGTTGTCCAATGGTTCGAGAGGTAAATTTTGAAAAGAATTGAAACATTTTCCGTAACTGTGTTCTTTTAAAATGGAATTTATAAAGGGTGACCAAGGTGCAGCTCTATATTTTGAGCGAGAAGGATCCTCAAGATTTGCATAATTTAATTTTGAACAAACATACATTTTTACAATCTTTTGAGGGACTTAAAGTACATTTAATTTTCCAAGCTTCTAAAGATAAGGGATCTCGAAGAAAAGAATGAAACTTTTTGTTCTTAAAATCTGTGCTTACAATTTTACTATAATAGGCGTTTCTGCAACATGGATAATTACAAGAATATTTCAGCCTACATGTTGTGTTGGTGCCATTGCGAAGATATTTACAAAGAATCTTGGTTTAATATCGAAGAAGGCTTACTACAATATTTAAATAACATATCTTACCTTATAATTTTTCACAATAATTGTGGAAAAAAAAAGAACGCAAATTTAAAACAGTCAACCCAAAGTCAACACTTACAACCCAAATATTAGAATGAAAATGGCGACGAAACACAACACAACACATTTATGGGTTAAAAAGGGATATAAATAATTCTCACTTCTCATTGGTAAAAAAAATCGACATTTCGCCATCTAGAAATTTACTACCAAAGTTACTACAAAGCAAAATATGGAAAAATATAGATATTTACTTATTCCCTGGCAATGATATAATTGTCAAATGTCACTTTTTCCAGTATCCCCATAAGAAGTTGGCCAGGCGTGGGTTGACGCTCGAAAAGAAACGGATAAATAAATTGTCACATGAGCAGTACTAGGCGTCAGACGCTGTGCGGCAACCGCGTGCGTCAGCCGTCCCATAGGAAACGCAACTTTAATGTTAAATTTCTAAAGCTTTACCAGGTGTCCACGAAATTACTAGTAAGCCTTTCGTTTTCTATAGATGTGTCATACGATTTTGAAATTTTAGTGGGATATATCGAGTTACACCGAAAGTGCTACCAACTGCGCTAATTTAAAGGCAACACGCTGAATATTTTTTTTTTTAAACTGCGCTAATTTAAAGGCAACACGCTGAATATTTTTTTTTAAATAGATCCTACAGGATGTTCTTAAAAAATACATGTGCCATACATATCTAGAGTGGTTTTTGAGAAAATGGCGCTCGAGGATGTCATAATAACCGACATTTTTACCGTTGTAGGAAACAAATAAAAGTGGAAAAGAAGTATTGCAATTTTTTAAACTTATTTAATAGACCTGATTTTCTTATGCTTTAAAAATACAACTTCCGGTTTTACCGGAAGTTTTACAGAAATTAACTATTGAAAAGAAACAACTTTATAATTTAAATAAACAACACTACCTTGAGTGTAAATTTAATTTTGACACCTATTTCTTACTAAGATTAAAAAAATCACATTATTGTTTTTTTGCAGTTATTATGACATTTTTAAACGCCAATTTCTTAGAAACTAGCCAAGATATGTATTTCTTATAGCAAATGTCTTTTCTTAGAGTTTTCTGTAAAATCTATTTTTTTTTTAATATATCGGGTGTTTTATTTAGAATAATAAGTTTGCACTTCCGGGTTTAAAACGGAAGGACATATAACAAAAACCCA